>JAMQGT020012910.1:0-235501 GCA_024447675.2 Pterophyllum scalare | reverse complement strand
CAGGCTGGTCCAATTTAGCCATGAAACCTCCCACACTAAAATGACAGGTGTTTCAGTTTCATTGTCCAACCCCTGTATGTTGTCATTTAGGTTGAATAATTGATTCAAAATTTTCCTGCTTAATTAGCAGCAATATTATGTCTTAAAGACATAAAGGCCTGGATGACCTCTAATTTCCTGCTTCTAAATTCAGATAAAACTGAAGTTCTTATGCTCGGCCCAACCAATCGTAGAAACATGGTGTCTAACCAGATACTTACTCTGGATGGCATTACTTTGGCCTCCAGTAACATTGTGAGAAATCTTGGAGTCATTTTTGACCAGGATATGTCCTTCAATGCACATATTAAACAAATATGTAGGACTATTTTTTTGCATTTGCGCAATACTTCTAAAATTAGAAACATCCTTTCTCAGACTGATGCTGAAAGCTAATTAATGCATTTATTACTTCTAGGCTGGATTATTGTAATTCATTATTATCAGGTTGTCCTAAAAGCTCCCTGAAAAGCCTTCAGCTGATCCAAAATGCTGCAGCTAGAGTACTGACAGGGACTAGAAAGAGAGAGCATATTTCTCCCATATTGGCTTCTCTTCATTGGCTCCCTGTTAAATCTAGAATAGAATTTAAAATCCTTCTCCTCACATACAAGGTCTTGAATAATCAGGCCCCATCTTATCTCAAAGACCTCATAGTGCTGCATCACCTCAATACAGCACTTTGCTCTCAGACTGCTGGCTTACTTGTGGTTCCTAGGATACTTAAGAGTAGAATGGGAGGCAGAGCTTTCTTCTTATGTGAAACCAGTTCCCAGCTTGGATTCGGGAGACAGACAGCCTCTCTATTTTTAAGATTAGGCTAAAAACTTTTCTTTATGATAAAGCTTATAGTTAGGACTGGATCAGGTGACCCTGAACATCCCTTAGTTATGCTGCAGCAGGCATAGGCTGAGTGTTTCTTCCAATTCACCTATTTTTATTTTTATACTCCATTCTGCATTTAATCATTTGTTATTATTAATCTCTGACTCCCTTCCACAGCATGTCTTTTGTCCTGACTCTCGCCCCTCAGCCCCAACCAGTCTCGGCAGCCCTTCTCTGAGCCTGGTTCTGCTGGAGGTTTCTTCCTGTTAAAAATGGAGTTTTTCCTTCCCACTGTTGCCAAATGCTTGCTCATAGAGGGTCGTTTTGATTGTTGGGTTTTCTCTGTAATTATTGTAGGGTCTTTATTTTACAATATAAAGCACCTTGAGGTAACTGTTTGTTGTGATTTGGCGCTATATAAATAAAATTGAATTGAATTGAACTGAATTGAATTAAATTGAACTGAACTGAATTGAATTGTTCTTTCGGCTTCAGTGTGTTCATGTGCTTTTAAGTTAGAATGAGGAAAGGTTTGTGTGCAGTGCTCAAATTTGCAAAGTTAATCAGTGGTTCTTACCATCAGTCAATAACTCAGATTGCTGGATACCAAAATTTATCCCAACTTTCCATGTTAGTAGTTTGTGCATGAGGGAGCGTTCATGTTCATGTAGGATTAGTATTCCGAATATCGGTTTAATCTTTTAGCCTTTGATATATACATGTACAGGCTGTATCGCTTCCTGCTGTTCATCAGAATAATCCATCAACCGGGCCACCGTATTGCTCAGAGGGAGCCTAATGGAGGAAGAGGTCTATATAGTATAAAAAGAACCATCAGGACAGCTCAATAAATTTTAAACTTTTGCTTTATCTGTGATATAGGACACTTACCAAAGTTTAAAATGGTGGCTATCATACCAAAATTCCAATGTTGATCAAAACCGTAACAGTTCTGTTTAAAGTTAATATTTGATTTCTGTTGTAGCTTATTTTTTTTATGAGATTGGGCAGTAAAAACTGGCTGCAGCAAGTAAAAATGACTCTCATCATTTTAATGAGCTGCCTGTTCTGTCAAAGTTTGACTTGCAGTGAGAGTGGCAAACAAGTCATCTGGCTCAAAGTCTCTCCTCACATCTACTTCTGACTTGTTCTCGCCCTCTCTCTCTTTTGTTCTGCCTTTTGCTTTCCCTTGTTCTCCTCCTCCTGGCAGGTTGGAGGTTAGGAGTTTCAGTGGTTGCCTGTAGTTCATGCCAACCTGTTGGCAGCATACCAGCACCATATACGAGCATCATGTACCTCTTTGCTGCCAGTCATTAGGTGAAACTGTTTCAATCTCCAGCAACCACTTGCCAGGAAATACACATTTTTCCCTTGTGGCAGTGTGTTCTCCAGGTGTTGGTGACAGGGGCTGTAGCAATCGATTTCATAGACAACCAGCAACCACTCTCAAACTCCTCGGGGAATTCACATTTTTATCTCGGCCTGTGTGACTAGGGCAGAAATCTTTTCATGCCCCACATGCACATGCGCAAACAAGGTTTGGGGGCTCGGTGGCACCACGGCTCTGTGTACACAGCAGACGGTGATGGTGGAGAGTTTCACTAGTCACTGTGCTAATGTACCTGCTAACATTTCCCTGTCCTGCTGTGAGAATTAATCCGATGTTCAACGTTTGTTCTGCATGACTTTTCTCCCAGGTTGTTCGAGCCCCACCTGTCATGACCCTCCGCCCCACTAGAGGGGCGCGCCCCACAGTTTGAGAAACACTGTATTTGGGCCTAAGATAGCAACATTAGACAAACATCTCACAAGCCCTGATGCAACATCTATGAGAACAAATGTATCAGTGGTTTAATCTGTATAACTGTCATTCAAACTTTATCTACAGAACATCTGTAGGATTGTGTACTGTTGTGTAACACTAAGTATGACTGAAACAATGCTTTTTTTTAATATATGATGAAAGAAAGCAAACTGTCTTAGCAAATTGCACCATATTTAGACAATTGTATTCCATAATAATGAACAAAAAACTCTGTATATATATATAAAAAAAGACATCTTTCCAACTGAAAACACCGCAGATGATGTTAATGCTTGGTCTGTGTCAACTCAAGGATTTTTGTTTTGGATGAGATGATAAGTTGATAACATCCCAAAGCAAAATTCCTGCTTCCTGCTTTTAAGTTGAATGACTGACTTATTCTGGTCAAGCTTTAATTTACCCAAAACATTTTTGTAAAGATTAAAGGAGACATTTTTCTTCTCAAAGTTTAAAGCCTTTGCCCACAGGTCAGAAAAAAAAGAAAGTGTAGCACATAATTGGCACATAAATAGAAAATATGTAAATGACAGAGGATTCAGATTCAGTGGGTCGCATTTTGAGAGTAGTATTTTCTTTTTTATAGGGTATTGGTACGCTAGCAGTAATATAAATGTCACTTTGGAATATTTATTATAGACATACTGTATGAGAACTGCATATACAACCTATGTGATTAGGTTACAGAAATGTAGACTATTTGCTTGTTAATGTTTAAGCTGATATATTCTCTCCATGTGAAAAGAATGGACAGAGACAGCAGCTGCTGTCGGGGTGACGCTGAGTTCATCCACACCTTTGCTTTGGAAATGAAGTTACTGCAACACTTGGTGTTTGTTTCCCCCAAACTCATTTAAAAAAAAAAAAGGTGTCTGAATGAACAGCAACTTGTTTATCACAATAGCAATTCAATTGAGTGTTTGTCATAGACCGCTGCACTGACACTGTTTATTTGAATAAACAAAAATAAATCATCCCACCCCTCTCTTGCATGTAGTGAATATAATAATCGTGCACTGTAAGTGAAAGGCTCAGCTCAGTCCACAAAAAACCACCGACTGTAAAGCATGACAATAGATTAATTTCATTCTGTCACATTTATTGTGGTATTGATTGTTGGTTTAGATGGATCCATGTTGTTTACAAAGACAGATGTCTCCCAGTAACTGCCTGATTGTCCTTTCTGTTTTTGAAAGCTGAATGGGATTATGATGTATGCGATTACTGGTCTGTATTGATCCAGCGTGCGCATCGTCTGTAATCAGAATAGCAAGAGGCATTGTCACTCAGTTACACTGTACCTGATTTTTATTAGCGGTAACCACTGCACCTCTGTGTTGCCATTGCTTATGCAGAATACCAACAACCCATGAATATGCATGAGGCCTTTCTTGGTGCTGAGTTTCGATTGATTGACGATGACGTTGCTCTTAAAGGATACGTGGCTCTCTGGAAGACAAGAGCATCAAAAAAGTTACTTAGCAATGCTGCCATAGATCTGTATGTATTCCAGTGCTTCATTGATTTGAACCAAGAGACAGCGCCGAGCTGTCCAATAAAATCATGAAGCTAGTTAAGTTCATCTACAGGCAAAATGGCAGTAATAAATTGTCCAATTCAACTGTACTACCACATGTTGTTTTCCATTAAGGATTATGTCATATGAAAACAATGAAGACATCAGAGCCACTGGTTAGTTCATAGCAGGCTGGTTGATTCTTCTATCTCCAAAACCATCCGAGCTGATTTCAAAACAAAAAAGAATATTTGGACAAACTGGCTCCTAAAAAAAACTAAATGGTTAATTTTAAAATGATAAGCTTTAAGCTGAGATCCGTCTTAGTTAGGTGGCATAACAGAACTTCCCTCAGATCACTTTGACTATTGAAGATAAGGTCTGTGTTGTTGTCTTCATTTACCATAATTGCATGCAAACAAAGAAGCAGCTATCTGGTACAGTCCTACCTTGGCCTGATTTTGTAGGTGTCCTATCACCATTGACATTATAGTACACACGATGGATAGCAGAAGGTGTGTGCACTGAGAAAGGAAACACTACAGCAGAATGTTGCTTCATGCACTGACATTAAACAGTGTTTGATAAATGAAAAACAATTCAGTCGTTATATTTGAACAGGCTTTTTATCTGATTATCTGTGGAAAATGAACATACCTGCAGTCTTTTAATAAAGGTAATGAGATTTAATATAAAAATTTTTAAATCACATTTTATCTTTTTCACTTTAAAACTATTGGTTTTGTTGCAAATATGCATGAAGACATTGTTATGTGTTCATTAGCTTGTAGCTTAACAGCTTAAATGCATCCTGATGAAGCATTTTCATGGGCAAGTATTTGTCATTGCTGATGACCCCAACTCTGCGTTTTGGGGATGAGAAGAAACTATTCTGAAAAAAATGTAAACATTGCAATTTCTACAGTAAATAATTTTGTGAAACAGCAATATTTGACAGAAAAAAACACTTGATATTCTTCATATCTAGATTCTAGAGTTCTTGTTAATTGCACAGTTTATTTACATGTGTAACATATTAACAGATTCTCCTTAATAATTTACTCCTGAAACAATGATCTAATATATATAGTATATATATATTAGTATATATATATATATATATATATATATATATATATATATATGTATGTATATATATATATATATATATATATATATATATATATATATATATATATATATATATATATATATATATATATATATATATATATATATATATATATATATATATATATATATATATATATATATATATATATATATATCACAGTATTTCCCCACAGAATTACACTGCATTAGAGGCAGCAGTGGGGGCAGGAACCACACTTCTGCTGGTCAGGTGATGCTGACAGCTGAGATAGCTCTTCTGACCACATAATCAGTTAACAGTAGTTTACCAGTGAATTCGGGTTGTCTCCAATAAAAGTTAGAAAATTTTTTCAGTGTAAACTGGAAAAAACATAGACCAATATGTTCTGCTAAGCTAGTTCACAGACTACAGGCTACAAAAAATTACCAAGGGAACCATCCATCCATCTTGACTGTTGCTCCAGTTCAGAGTCACAGTGGGGCCGGAGCCTAACCCAGTTTACCCTCTGAAGTCTAAGTTGTCATCGGTGACAACCCTAAACTAATCCCAAGCCCTAGGCTTAAGCATAATTGTATACTGGGGAAGCAAACAAAAAGTACCTTTTTGGAAAAATGTAAAGAGATTTTGTTGAATGTCAGGTAGAAATGTTAGTGTGTTTTGTCCCTTGATTGCAAAAAATTGGAGAAGCAGTTTTTACAGAGGGCCAAAATGAGAGATTTGATGATGACCTCAAAGGGTTAACCTAATGTGCAGGGTTGTGGGAGTACCTGGCTGGAGCTCACAGAGAGAACAAGGCAAATCCACACAGAAAGGCCCCAGCTAGCTGGGAGGTTCCAACCGGGAGCCCACTTGCTGTGAGACGACATTGGTTCAGCAAGAGAACCACTGATGCTAATAGCAGTAGTGCTTACAATATCATTATATCAGGGACGGGGTGATGCAAAGGAGGTTCATCCACAGGTTGTTGTTCTGTTGACGAAGCCAAAAAGTCCTACACACAAAAATAATTTTAAAAAAATGTTTAAAATCAAGGCTGCCAACTCTGATACTTCTGGCCTGCAGCACAAACTTTTACTTTCATACTCATGCTTTAAAGATGCCCAAACAAATCTTAGGCCAAGTAAGGAGCCGCCTCAAAGCCAGTTCTTTATAAAAATGGTTATGTATATTAAACAGCGTTTTTAGTCTTGAGTCTCTGAGGTTCCAAGTTTTAGCACCTGTTCCTCTGGTTTAGTTCTGTTTAGCTACTAAAATAATATTCTGAGCTCTAAATCATATCTTCTGAGTAGATTCATTTCAGACAAAGGCCGGGGTAGGCAGAATAAGTCATTTCTGATTATGTGTTTGTTTCACTGAAGGATTTCAAACTTCATATGAACATCAGCTCCATTTAGCTTTTCATTTCAGAGGTAGAGACACACTGAGCAGCTGAAGGCTTCAGTCAGAGTTCATGCAGACTGCAGGACAACACTGCCTGATCTGCCTGGTGACACAGGCAAGACCTCCTCTGGCTTCGCATGCTGAGCAGCCACCCAGCGACCCCTGACCTCTGGCTAGTCACAGGGTTTTGATCCTACCATCAGCCAGCAGCGGCACAGCTGTAGCAGCAGAGGGAGGCATCCTCAGGCCCCAATTAGGCTTCCGAGTCCCAGCCGGCCTGCCGCGGCAGCCCTCCTCCAGGGAACCAGGGGCCTGACACTGATGTGGCTGAACAGCAGCTGAAGGGGAGGGCAGCAGGAGGTGGTACCTTTGAGGCAGTGCCAATAAGTGGTTTAAAAATGTATGGCAGTCTTGTCAAACTTTCTTCATTTCATGGTGCCATAGCAACCGACTTGGGCTCGTAGCTTGGTTGGCAGTGGGAAAAAAAAAAACAAAAAAAGGAAAGGAGGTGGGTCGCATTTGTTCTCCCTGTATCTTACTTCAACACAAGCCTACACGCTATTCACATTTCAGTGATTCTAATGGAAGGGCTGGTTCAATGAGATGATGCTGTAGAAAGCTGGTACAAAATGACAGAGTACAGAACTGGAAGTGGATCGAGGTGAGGTTTGTTATTTACAGCTCAAAACAAAACGGCACTGTGAGATGATAAAGGCTAAATCTGCCTCCAGGGAAATATCCTACTGAAGTTGGATCTTATTGTAGCTCCTCTGTTATCTGTAATGCTAGTGTAACAGTAGAGAAAATTCACAGTTTGACACTTTGTCAACACAGCAGCACAAAGGCAGCTCAATAAAGAGGGATCTGGAAGAATTGAACATGATTTATTGAGTTACAAATTCACTTAAGCTATTTGGCAATTAGACTCCGATGACCCATCATGGCAGAATGGAATCCCAGCGGTGACAGTTAGGACAGGACCAAAACCACTACACTATGGAGCCACTAAACTTGGTGCCTTTACTAAAAATAACATACCTGTATATTTCCAATAATGATAGCAATAACCTGTGTCCAAATGAGCATAAGGTAGCTTACTGTAAGTGTCGTTTGAGAGTGTGAGTCTGCCTCTGTCAGTCCTGTGATGTCCTGGCGACCTGTCCACGGCATCCCTCTTGCAACCCTATGTTTGATAAGTGGTAAAGAAAATGGATGGACATTGAATTCTACAGTTAAAGGTCGCACACTGTATTTTAACCATGTGAAGTCAAAGTCACCTTCGCTGACAACCCAACCCTAACCCTAGTTTTCAGAGTCATGTAAAAATACATTTTTGGGAAAAAAGAATGTCAATAGTTTTTGATGTGTGACTTAATGATGATGATGGTTAATATTATTATTATTACCAGTACAGTACCTGTTCTGTGGATGGTTTTCAATAGATTTTGTTAGTAATGTAATGATAGTTAATGGGCAGTAGCATAAATATAGCTACACATGTGTATACACTATATTGCTAAAAGTGTTCACTCACCCATTAAAATCATTGAATTCAGGTGTTCCAGTCACTTCCATGGCCACAGGTGTATAAACCGAGCACCTAGGCATGCAGGCTGCTTCAACAAACTTTTGTGAAAGAATGGGTCGCTCTCAGGAGCTCAGTGAATTCCAGCATGGTACCGTGATAGGGTGCCACCTGTGCAACAAGTCCAGTCGTGAAATTTCTCTACAACTTAATATTCCACAGTCAGCTTATAGTGGGATTATAAGTAATTGGAAATAACAGCAACTCAGCCAGAGAAGCGGTAGGCCACATAAAATCACAGAGCAGGGTTGCATAGTGCACAGATGTCGCCAACTTTCTGCAGAGTCAATCACTACAAACCTCTATACTTCATGTGGCCTTCAGATTAGCTCAAGAACAGTACACAGAGAGCTTCATGGAATGGGTTTCCATGGCTGAGCATCTGCATCCAAGCCTTACATCACCAAGTGCAATGCAAAGTGTCAGATGCAGTGGTGTAAAGCACGCCGCCACTGGACTCTGGAGCAGTGGAGACATGTTCTCTGGCGTGATCACGCTTCTCTTCTGGCAATCTGATGGATTAGTCTGATTTTGGTGGTTACCAGGACAATGCATTGTGCCAAGTGTAAAGTTTGGTTTGTAAGGGATTATAGTGTGGAGTGTTCTTCACGAGATGAGCTTGACCCCTTAGTTGCAGTGAAAGGAACTCTGAATGCTTCAGCATGCCAAGACATTTTGGACAATTTCATGCTCCCAACTTTGCGGGAACAGTTTGGGAATGGCCCCTTCCTGTTTCAACGTGACTGCACACCAGAGCAAAAAGCACGTCCATAAAGACATGAATGAGTGAGTTTGGTGTGAAAGAACCTGACTGGCCTGAACTGACCGCAACCTGACAGAGCACCTTTGGGATGAATTAGAGCGGAGACTGTGAGCCAGGCTTTCTCATCCAACATCAGAGTCTGACCTCACAAATGCGCTTCTGGAAGAACGGTCAAAAATTCCCATAAACATTATATTAAACCCTATGGATTAAGAATAGGATGTCACTCAAGTTCATAGGTGTGTGAAGGTAGCTGAACAAATACTGGCAATATAATGCACACATGAAAAAGGAAAATGGCTTTGATAAAATCAGGGGCTTGTGACTGTCATACTTAAACTCTTCACATTGTATGTATTTGTGACTATTTTCACGTATTTGATTACAGGCCTATTATAGTATCACTGAATGCTGAAGCTTAATGATGCCTGGCAGTTCCAGTGGCAGTGTTGTTCTAATTCTACAAAGAGAAAAATGGAACTATAGTTAGGTTAGTCATGATAGTGGATACCAGTCTGTGTCACCCTGTATTACAGAGAATTTTCAGTGCACATGACTACCTATGTTCACTGAGTTAGTGAGTGATGAATATTGGTCCAAATGACTTTCTTCCTTGGCAAACTGCTATTCAAAATGAAGCCACGATCATTCATTTCAATCTCTGTTCAGGCCCAACTGTTTCCATCATTTTTCTCAAGTCTGATTTTGTACACATCAAAGTTTTTCATGCACATGGGTCATGGTGACTGCCAAATGTGCACAGTTCTCGGTAAATGATGCAAGACAGAACAGACTGAGGACAGGAAACTGCGTGCAAGGCTCTGCATGCACCGCTACTCGGGCACATAAGAACACACCACAACCACCATGCACACTCACCGAGTACATGGTGTACATCATGGATTCACATCATAACGTACGCATAAGTACATATGACAATTTAGGCAGATCTACATCAGCATGTCCTACCACTGTGTGCCCAACCCCCCAAAAATAACTCTTGAAATTAACGTTTAGCCTTTATTTTTAACTACACCTGCTCTACTCTGGTTCCTCTATCTACACAACAGCATCACTTCCACTGGCTGCATTAAACTCTTTAAAACATTTACCAAATTTTGGAAAATTTGGAACTGCCCCCTACACAACTAATACATGTTATAAAATGAATTCCATGCTTGGTGTGGTTACATCCATCGCGGTCAGTTTTCATCAGTTACCCCGCAGAAAGCAATGTTTAATTTCAGCATAATCCATGCTAACATCCAAAATGTGAACAGGATCAATGTTAAATTTTTCTCTCTTTAAAATATTCTTTATTGCAATTTTACCACATATTTTGCAAAAATAACATCAAACTTGTAACCATGCATGCTTCCATACTGAAATGAACAACTTTTTAAACTGAATTTCTGTTATCTGCCCCTGCAGTACCTTCACAACCCACACTTTGGGAACCACTGGTATAGATTATTACTGCTTGAGTCTTTGCAGTTCTCTCTCTAGTTAATGAGCCAGATTAAGCTCAGTATTTCTTCATCATTCTGTTCCCTTACAGCAGGAACAGAAAAATATGCACATGAGAACAGATTTATTGTAAATTTGGCTGTTTTAGAATACTGTTCAAGTAAGTGTAGAATCGAAGCAAACAGCCCACAAAAAGCCAGCTGAGTTTAGTTGTACTGAAGCACATAAAGCAACATGAACACAGACCCAGTACTTCTGTATTGGTTATAAATCAGCCCTTAAAGTTTCCCAGTTCATGGTCATGTGTCATGCATTTGTGTGAGAAGCTAGTGAAAATTTTTAGGATGTTTGTATTTCCTCAGCTTAACACAGCTTGGTCACTTCTAAAACAACTAAATGTGGGTGAGGGTGCTTGGTCTGCATTAATGTATAGGTGGTTCCCGGGACATGAGGTTTCTCAGCAAACATTATATTTTCAAGATGATCAATGTTATTCAATTCATCTTCCATTCATTTTTTTCCCCCACTTATCCAATTCAGGTTTACAGGGGGATCGGAGCCTATCCCAGCTGTCATTGGGTGAGAAGCAGGGTGCACCCTGTACAGGTCGCCATTCTGTCAGAGGGCTAACACAGAGAGACCAATCACACTCACATTCACATCTAAGGTCAATTCAGAATGACCAGTTGACCTCACATACATGTCTTTGGACTGTGGGAGGAAGCACGAGTACCAGGAAAGAACCCCCCCCCCACACACACACACACACACACACACACATACACATACGAGGAGAACATGCAAACTCCTTTTCAGTCCACCTGAAGTTTTAACATTGTGGCTGCTCAGTGTATAAAAAACCTTGTTTAAAGCAGTAGGGTTTATCTATTGCTACCTTGTAATCTTTACCATCTATCCTCAGATAATCCACATGCACAAATGTGCAGTGTTCACATTATATAATGTAAAAATGTTCGCAGTGGAACACTTGGCTGACAGCACCTTCCTAGCTTATGTTAATGAGCATCTCCCATGTTGAACTGTAGCCAGAAGCCTGGCAGTGCGAGGGAGTGAGAATCTGTGCTGTCAATTATCCAGTGTGAAACTAGCCTGGTAGGGACAGCTTGTAGCACTCAGCCACCAAATATAGTGCGCCTAATGCACGCTTGCCTTTCCTTGAGCCGCTTTAAAATGCTTGTTTAATGCACATCAGATCCTTTAAATCATGTCTGCGCCCCGCATTGTGAGAGTGGTTCAAAGCAAAATATGAGTTTGAGCTTTGAGGTAACAAGTGAGGGTTTCCTTCCCCGTAACAAAAATAGTCATAATAGGTCCGCAAGAGGTTTTTGATCAATACAAAAGCACTCAGTAATTACTCGGCCTGGAGCTGAGGTCCCTGGCTTCCTTCCTAAACTGAACCACCACTCACATACAAACACACACCCCATTTTGAGCCACTTGGCGATGCAGGATGGCACCAATAGCAGCCAAACAGCACCAGAAAAAAAAAAGTCATCTACAAAGGTTAAAGAGTGAAGCCGACACACTGACAAAATTGCATTGTTATTTCTGCATTTATAACAGCAACATGTTTCCTCTTCACCAGACGTTTCTGTTGGATCCCTGCTCTAATTAACCAACATGCTGCTCTACATTGTGAAAATGGGACTTGTAAAAGCGATGGGGAGGTCTGTGCCAAACACCTGGTGATGCTGCTAGAATTTCTCCTGCTGACAGACCTCAAAATATATGACTTAATGTCACTTTACCTTCTGTTTTTAAAGATTCAGTAACTTTACAACTCAATTATGGGTTTGAAAAGAGGGGGAATTGGAAGTGATGTGTTATAAGCACCTTTCCCCCACCATATTTTATGTGCATGTGAGGAAGATAAACCCTTCATTAAGGATCAACACCACGGTCACCGTAGTCATATCAAATTCCACCAGAAGAGCTGCTATTGATATATATATATATATATATATATATATATATATATATATATATATATATATATATATATATATATATATATATATATATATATATATATATATATATATATATATATATATATAATTTTATTGCCTTTGAGAAGTCAGTTGTTTGTTTGGAATTAAGATAATTGCATTCTTAGAAAATCCAGGTTTGCATTTGAAGCTGGTCACACAACACTTGGGCAAAACAAGCAGGAGAAGGTTGATAAATGGAAGCTGAAAGCCACATACAGCACGGGGCTGCAGAGGTGAAGGTCATGTTTGCTCTGATTCAAGACAGAGACAACTCCTTTCCCTTTTAATACACTTCAGATTCAACCGAGGGGAAGCCTAGCTGCTACTAGTTTCCTGCTAACTACAGTTTAAAATCTTTTATCTGAGTTTCAAACCAAAATTATGACTTTGTGGTTGTATGCCTCCAACAGCAAGTTGTAGTTTACATCAATTTCAGTCCAGACTAATTTCATGTAGTGAAGGAGATTAATATCTAAAATGCATACGCCATTCATTTTTGGTCAGTAAAGATCATTCTGATGGAACACAAAGTTGTAACGCTTCTAAAACGTACATCCCCGATTTCTTTAATCCAACAGCACAGAAACACTGTGCAGTCAAAGCCTCAAGCGTAGTGTCACCCATTCAGAAAATACAGTCACAATCTCTTCTGTTCCTCGGTTATGGTCAGAAAAGTCTTTTTGCTATAAAGTACAAAAGCTGACACTACCCTTTGGTTTTTGGGGTGGCTATTGATCAGGAAGAAGAGCAGGTCCATCTATTGATCAGAGGGTTGTTGATTTGATCCCTGCAGCTCCAGTCTGTATGCCAAAATATCATTGGCAAGATATTAAAGCCCAAGCTGCTCTCTGTTGTGTTCATTGGTGTGTGAATGATAGAAAACACTTAGGGGTAGAAAAAAGTGACTGAATGGGTGAATGAGGCATGTTGTACAAAGCACCCTGAGTGCTCAAGTAGAGTAGAAAAGCTTTATATAAGAACAAGCCCATTTACCATTCTTGAACTATATTTTTCAAACACCTAGTTTGACTAATGCATTACTTTATGCAACCTGGGTAACAAATAATAATAATAATTTGGAGAGTTGCTCAAATTATGGACATTTCTGAAGAAAAAGGGCAGGTGTCAAACTATGACATCACATCAGTTTAATTGGTCAGCTGAAATCACACAGTCCAAAAGATGGATTTAGCCACCACAACATCACCCATTAGTTTTTCAAGTTTCATTATGAAATCTCAAGCTGAGCAAGGGGTGGACAGGCTTGCGAAACGGCACGCTCATTGGCTAACGATTTGTGACTGACAGGTTGTTAGCCAATGAGCTTACCCTGGATAATCCTCTTTAATGACTCTTAAATGATTAATTTATAAAACAGACTTAATGTTTTATTCAACATGGCCTGAAACTAGCGACAGAGCCAGTAAACTCATCAGGAAAGTGTTTACAGAGGTCACAGAGAAAGGGAGCCAAGGGCATTTTCCCACATACTTCTATACAACTCAAAGGATTCTTGCAGTCACAGTGGTTACCCTCTCATGTCCAGTAAACAGAATGCAGGTGTAAGGCAATTCTGCATTGGCTTCACGTTTCAGACGTAGAAGCTAGGGCCATTTTATTATATCAGATGGTCCTTGGACAGCACTAATAGGATGTTGTAGGAATAATACCGATGCATGGAGATACTGGATACTCCTCAGCAAAAGATGGAGGGAATAGGAGGAAAGGCAAAGCAACTGTTGTTTCCCAATTAACACTTACATTATATGCAATGATATATAGATTTCCATGCTCCTATTAGTGCTCTGTAAATTGTATTAAACAATATTATTATTACAATAACTCCCCACCCCCACCAACATTCAATTCTGTTCTGTGTCATGTTAAAACTGCTACAATAGAAACTGCTGTCATGACTCTGGGGTTATTCAGGCATGAACGGGTCGCAACTTTCATGTAACGAGGAAAATAGCTGGAGGATGACTGGGCGGAAGAGCGTGCAGCAACAACCACAGAGAACGTAGTGTTTTATGAAAAATGCAGAAATCAGAGAAACTAGAAGAAAATGTAAGACGACCCCCTTTGTCTCTCCTCCCGCGGTGTTCTTCAATCACAACAAGAGCGCCTTTGAAAATGTAACAGTGACGACGCTCGTAGTCACGTTGTGATGCCAGTGCGCCTGCTGGCTCACGGCAACGGATGAAGTCTCCAGTTGTTTTCTGTGCTGCTGAGGAGTGAATATGTCTCAGATACTTGGAAAAGTTAAAGACGGGTTATATTCGGTGGGTGTGCAAGCGCAGGCTGTCGCAGTGCCCAACGGAGAGAAAAACAACAACAACAACAACAACAAAAAGCTGAAATTAGGATTGAGTTGTGCATCAACAAAGACAGTAAAAGCATAGAGCACCCTAGTGTATCATTAGGAGCAGTCATTTTGAAGAAGCCCAGTTTTGTTCCTGGTGAAAAATTGCTTGTATAGAGACAAAAAGTGCTAATCTTACCAACTCTTGTATGAACCCTTGTGGAACTCTAGGATAGGATTTCTTGTCTAAGACACCCCCAGAGACATGATAATTTTCCCCAAGTGATTTATTAAATGGGGATGGCTCTAAAACAGTGGAGGGCTGTGACTCTGGGAGGGAGGGGGGAGAACGAGCATCATTTTCCCTAGGGTTGTGTGTGCACACAACTATGTGACAAATTAACATCAAAAAGTTATTTCTAGAAGCGGGATGGGGAAGGAGGGGGCTCCTTTATAGCCAATTGTCATCTCACTGCACCCACAGCAGTCGCCCTGACCATTCAAACAGCTCTTGGCCACATTAAAAGGAGGCATTTAATTAAATCTAAAACTAAATTACCTCATTGTATTTGCCCTAAATCTGACCTACCATAGCATGCGATGATTTCTCAGGATGAGCAGCCACATGAGATTTCTCTGTCTGCCTATGAACGTGAAGGAAACAGAAAGCAGTTGAGTGATTATTTCAAACACAACAACTCTTCTCTTTCAATTGGCAGATAATAAAAACACAATCTTTGGCGGTTCTGATGATTCATATGTAATTGGAACATGACCTAAATATACGTAGCCCATGAAATGCGCCCCTCGTGAGGTTAAACATCTGAGTACACAGGTAGGTGTCGCCTTAATATGCAAAGATTTGCAGGGTTTCCAAAAATATTCCATAGATCAATGTATAAATTTCATATCCTGCACAAACATCGGCTCCCTTTCATTCCTTCAGCCTGTTTCAGAAAGAAAAAACACTGTGGTAAAAAGTAAAATAAAACTTGATGATAGACGAGCAGAACACTCACACGCCAATCCACAAATCATGGATCAGTTTTCCCGTTAAACACTTTCTCTACTCATATTTTACTCACATTATACGTGTATAGACACTAAAGCACTGCAGCAGTTCAGATGATACACACTCAAACATTTTCCACAAACAAAAGTCTTTTTAAGACTTAAGGCTCAAATTCTTTTTTTTTAATTTTTTCTTGCCAAATCCAGATTGATGTCAGCTCAGCGGTAGAAAGTCTGGACAGAGACTTACTGTGTTTGACACATCCACTCACCACCACCTCCTACCTTTTTCGGTGTTTCTGTCACAATAGCTTCGGCCACTCCACACACTCCCACAGCAGTTCATGAATAAGGCAAAACCTCTAATCCACTGATTCGCATCCATGAACATTTTTTTTTTTTAATCTGTCCAATCTCATGCACTCTGATTTGTGTCATGTACATGAAATGAAACTTTTTCACTTTTAACAGGCAAAGAAGTCAACATTTGGAGGCTCGAGGCGTTGGTGGTGGAGGAAATCGTTATCCCCCCCCGGGGTGTGGGTGCCTTGGGGTTGCAGGGTGGGGCTGGATGTTCTGACGTGGGAGTTGACCTGCTCCCCTGGGGGTTGTGGCACGGGGCTGCGTTGGCTTCTTTGGCGTGGGGGACTCTGTGGGGGTCGGGTGGTCCTCTGGTGCCCGGTGCTCTGGAGCCCTGCCGTCGGCCTGTATGGGGGGCTGGCTGCTGGAGGGGGGGCTGGCTTCTCATCGCCTCGGGTTCCCTGGGGCCCTTGCTCCTCGGCTGGAGGGGGCTCCGTCTAAGGCCTCCCTCTCCCGTCTGCTGGGGTAGGGGTGCGGTTGTCTTTGGAATGAGTGGCGGCGGGTGTTCATAAGTCATAGTGGGCTGCTGGTGGCCTGGGCTTCCTGGGGCTTTCGTGCCCGCCTCTAGCTTCTGGTGGGCGGAGCTATATCATTCTGCCCTCATTGGTAAGTACATTTCATGACAGAAAAGGCTCTTGTAATCACAACACAAAATGGTTGGTTTGTGTAACCATGCTTCTGCTTCTTTTCTTTTCTTTTTTTAAATTTAATTTAACTTTATTTATTTTTTGTATTGCCCACACAATCTTAACTTTGCAAATTTTGACAGCATCTTTCATGTTTTATAAAGTGATGAGTTATTTGGTTTACTCACTGGTGCTATTTTTTTTTCTTCTTCTCTTTTCCCCTCTTTCTTTCTCCCCTTTTCTTTCCTAAGCCTGTCAGGTCTGATTTCGTAGATGTTAAATTGAACTCAGTGTCACAATATGTTAAAAATAACACCAATAAAATAAAGCAGACACACTAACAAGAGGAGCCTATAAAGAACATATAAAGCTCATCTTGAATAGTAAATATGCTTGGCATAATAATGCATTCAGATCACTGTTCTGTTTGCAAGATCTGCCGGACATGACAGGCTTAAAAAAATAAATAAATAAATAAATAAAAAGGAAATCGTTATTTTGCTGCTTATGTCAGATACACAAGTTGAAGACATCCACATCACAGATTTTCACACTTCATTTGTATTATTATTTTTTAGTTATTTGTTTTAATTCAAAATATGTTATATGGTTAGTGTTAGGCATGAACAGGTGCTCAGGTTTAGGAAAAGATCACGCTGTAGGTTGAAATACTGTGGTTGGTACTTCTTCAACCGACAACAGCTCATTAGTTTGTTGCCATGAAGGCCTCTCCCTTAGAGACAGGGTGAGGAGCGCAGCCATTTAGTAGGGGCTCAAAGTAGAGCCACTGCTCCTCCACATCGAAAAGAGCTGGTTGAGGTGGTTCAGGCACCTGACTAGGATGCCTCCTGGTTGCCTCTTGGGTGAGGTATGTCCTACTGGGATGAGGCCCCGGGGCAGACCCAGGACACGCTGGAGAGATTATATCTTTCGGCTGGCCTTGGTGTCCCCCCCCCCCCCCGGATGAGCTGGAGGAGGAGAGGGAGGTCTGGGCTTCTCTACTCAGGCTGCTGCCCCCACAACCCAGCCCCAGAAAAGTGCAAGAAAATGGATGGATGGATGGATGGATGGTAAAAAAAAATCTCACCTCTTTTTCACTGCAAAACCAAAATTATATTTGCAAAAGAAAGTGAATCTGAAAGGAGAACTTTCAGTACATCACACACACACTGCCAGGCAGCGAGAGGTCAAAGTGTGCACAAGTCACATCATTTTTTAAATCAGCAATATCTTGCTGACCCAGCATTACAAAAGAGAACGACACTGAAAATAAAAATGGACGTGGGAAAGAAAAAACAGGTCAGTCTGAAGCAAAGGATGAGAGGACATGAAATCCCACAACTTCACCATCAGGAAAAAAAAAAGGTCACACAGTCGGAGAATGCCGGAAATCAGGAGGTCCATTTCTGAGCCTTCTATTCTGAGCCTCAGGAGCACAGAGAGTTTCATCATCTCATCAAGCACTGATGTAATGTTAATGCTGAGATGTGTTCAACTGGCTGCCCAAGGGGATCCCAACCTGCTGCACAGCCACAAGAAATGGACCACAGAACAAAAGCCATGTTGTGATAAAGTACCAACCCTTAATCTGCACTAACTGGTCATTAATGAAGGAATTCTCAACTGCATAACATCTCAGTTCTTTCTTCAAATGTAGAAAAAAGTGGATAATCATGCATGCTGTCATAATCTTCAGGAGACCGTACTTCACTGTTCTGTCTGTGTTCAATAATTGTGCCTTTGTGCTTTTTAGCTTTGTAAGTTGTCTTTAATGTTGGATATATTATACAGTTCTCCCATTGTTTTATCATTTATGTGCTTCCGGCTTTGATCTATAATTAGATGCTTTTGCATCTTTGGTTTTCTTTCACTGTCTATAAATGCCATCAGCCTGTCAGCTGAAAATGAGCCTGCATGGCCGAATCTAGCACATTTATGTGATGGGCCCAAGTGTTTGTGTTAATTAATGTGCATTGTCCCTTTTTAAAAAAAATAAAATACACAAATATGATCCCTTAATTCTGCAGCTGTGTGTATGTGGTAACAAGCAGATATAAATGCCTAAAGAACCAAATAACTCCTCTTTCAGCTACACAGTTTGCATAGGTACATACAAGAGTTTGAAGTTTGTCGCAGAATGCAAAAGCACAAAAGCATTTTTTAAAGGTTAGATATCAAACTAAAGTGAACATCTTTGGAGTTTGCACTGTTCAACATTTGAAGACATTATATATAGGGTTTAATGATTAATCAATACTTCTCATTCTCGAACAGTCACCAAGTCAGATGATGAACACTCGGCCACTCTTGGCAGCGACATCCTGCTTAAAGGAAAAGCAAGCTATTAGCTGGTGGTATTATAGGAAGACACTGTGATTACTGACAGGATAATTATGGCATATCATTAACTATAGAGTTCATCTTTATCCTTCATTTATTTTCAAGGTTTATGGATGTTTTCATGGAGTCCAAGAATGATAAAGCTAACTACAGATAACACTGACATTACAAGAAAACTAAATAAAAAATTGTGTCTGTGGCCAATCCCCTGATATCCATGGGTCTTTGTATAACTCTGCTGTAGAATGTAATTTGACATCGGAGTATTGTTACTGTGCCCCCAGGCCTGGTGGATGTCAGGGACGGGCGTAGTTTCAAGTGCCAGTGTTGAGCCAAAAAGTGATCGTCTACCATAAAGTGATTCTGTGTGCTTTTATGTGTAATGTCTTTGCTTATATTGGTAAATAGAGTGAAAGGCTTATATATGAAATGAAGAAATTACCTTTTTGGCCACTTAAATTATCTTTATAGAACTGTGATGTTATATTTGTTGTGATTTCTGCAGCCTTTTTAGCCAGATTTCTGTTTAAAAAGACATTTTTAATGTCAATTAAAGTTTTTAGTTTGATAAAAAAAAACAAAAAACAATATATGGTACAACAGCATCTTTTTATTCCATGAAGTAACTAAATGGTACACCTTCAACTCTTTCAGAAAAAAAAAAAAAAATTGCTCCATCTGCGACCCGTTCTTCTACATTGGAGGTCTGAAAAGAAAGAAGAAGGCATGGAGGTCAGAATGCCTCAGCAACTATGATCTCTCAGACCAGGCCATAAAGGAAACACTTTACAGCCTCTGTTGGTACGTTTTTTTATCCGTTGGTTGCCTGCATGCCTTCATGTGATCGTGAACATTTGTTCATCTTGGCTAAGCTCTCAGTCATGTATACTTTTTCATATTCATATCAATATGACAGGATGGACAGCAGCCCCGGGGAGACCAGAGGAGGAGGCTGCAGGCCCAGAGAGAGGAGAAGAAGGAGGTGGAGCTCCAGAGAGGAGGAGGCTATAGCTGAGATGGAAGGAATCATCACTGTAACATCATGGTTTGTGAGGTTTCCTTAACCTTTTTCAGTCTTGCTTAGTGTAAAATTGCTGGCTTACTCAATCTATTAATTCTTTTACATAAATGCTCCACACAAGTTCTCATAACTTTGATGAAATGTGCTACATTTTTATAGCTTACTCAGTAGCAGTATATAATGCCTCCGGCTTGATTTTTCTTAACTTGGCAGCTCTGTTTTGATGGTTACTCTGATAATTAAACACTGCAGTAAATGGATCAGACAGTTTTTAAACTGTGGCTTATAAATGACAGCTCACCTGTCTGGAGCGAGCTGTCACTGGTATTTGCTGTAAGTCCCGCGTGATCTCGTATCTATTTCAGAAATAATTTACCAGAAGTAATTAAGGAAGTCGCCACTGTTCTCTTTTGCATAAATACATGCTACTCTCTGCTGTTATGTAATAAGCTATTGCAAACATTTCAAGCTGCAATCGACGTGAAGTTGTGGAGCAGTGTGAATGTGTGCATTTTGGAACAGCGATAAAACATATTTGGGAACAAGAGGAGATCATCAAAAGGTGAGGTTCTTTTTCTACACAACATTCATTTTCTTTAACGGAGTGATTGAGATACAGGTAATATCCAGCTGAAGTGGCCTGAGCCAGTCGGATGGCTCCATCAGCAGCTCTCTCATGGTGCAGGAAACTTACTGTTAACCAGTCAGTGCTTCTTCGTAAAACATGGATTAAACTCATGTAGAAGGCACACAAAACACTGTGAGGACATGGCCTCTTCTTTCAGTGTACTTCTAATGAGTACAGCTGGTAACAAATGTGTGTTTGTTGTTCTTTTTCCAGCATGCACTGTCCATCTCAACTTAGAAATCCTCCCAATACAGAAACTGGGGACAGAGATCATCATAAAGGCTGGCAAAACATCCCAGTTTACTCAGACTACACTCCACTATACAACTGAACACGTTCCTGGCACTGAGCAGTGACTGCTCAACAATTAAACTATGAATGTGAATGTTTTGATAAATCCTAAGATCCACCAAGCGGGTTATGTTTTTGCGGGTTATGCATGCCTGCATGTGCGCGTGTCCTTCTCTCTGTAAACACAACAGCTTGAAATGTTTTGAATGAATTCTGATCAAACTTTGCAGAGGTTTAGTGTGGGGTCATGTTAACAATCCATTGAAATTTGGCTGAACTCCACCATAGGTTGTAAAAGTCGAACTTAAGCACTCAGAGTGCGCAAACCTCCGCCGAGGCAGCTTGCTCTCTGGGGGCAGGATTTACTTCAGGGCAGCATTACAGATGTTTACTTTGATTGCACAAACATTATGTAGGCGTAGGTAATGGATAATAGGTATTGATTTGTAAATAACTTGAGTTTATTATTTAATATTATGCCACAGTATATTTCTAACTAACCAGGCAGCTCATTCTCTTTCTCTTGACGATCCTTTCTCTAAAGATAGAACACATGTTGGAGTCAACTTGAGAGAAATGTGAAATGTAAAAGTGAGAGTCAGGGGTCAAATATGACAGGATATTTGGATGCAAACTACCCATCCATCCATTTTCTTCTGCTGATCCATTTTAGGGTCATGGGGGTGGGGGTGGGGGGTGCTGGAGCCTTTTCCAGCTGTCACAGGGCGAAAGGTGGGGTACGCCCTCGGATAGGTCGCCAGCCTGTCGTAAGGCAGATGCAACCTATAATGCAATATTTAGAAACCCCATCCATTATAAGATTATCATTTCCTACATGTTGGCCAAACAACAGTTTCATAGATAAAATGCATTTTATGAAAGTTTGACCTCATTTGACCTTGAAAAAGAGGTCAGATGTCCAAAGCAACATAATGAGACTTATTATGTGATCCCCCTGTGGAAAGAAATCTGTAGGCCAATACCGACTGAACTAAACATGGTGGAGAAGGAACTTCTAAATGCTAAATTTCTGCCCAGTTGTAGCTTGTTTCAGGTTTACTCCACCCCCCACCCCACCCCCCCAAAAAAAAAAAAAAAAAATTTTAGAACAAAAGGTGATCAAAAGGAGTAGTGTGACTTGAAAAGCAGCAGTACTTTCAACATGATACCTCAGGCTGTCAAATTACAGGACCATATTTAAATATAACATCTAAATTTACCAATTCTTTTTGCTTTTTTTTTGCATAGAAATAAATATATGACTACACAGGCACACTGGCACATAAATACACACTCATGCTGCACTAAGCTATGGGAACAATTATTAATAAATAGCGTATTGCTGTGTGAATTTTATAGATCTGTTTTGTATCAAAATAAATGCTATGATAAATGCTGAAACAGGGTCTGCAGACAACAAGTCAGTTGGTCTTCACCAACCGCACAGCCAGAGGTTCTGATGTGTTGATCTCGCAAATGATCTGACTGGTTTAAACGCTGGCTCAGAAACATGAAGCATGCTGATGCAACCCAGGTTACAAATATCACAATAATGTAACAGAAAAAGGTAACATTAAATAGCATTAAATAGGAAGCTATAATGGATATAATTCATAAAAGAGGTTTAAAACTTTTAACAGGGCAAAGAAAAGTTGTGAGACTTTTCACTTGGATTTGTGGGAAGGCTCCTTTAACGTGCCCTTCCACCCTCTTCCCGGAAGTACGGTTAGCTGTGGGGGAAAAAACAGCTAGTAACATCAGGACTATTTTCATGTTTACTTGGCAGTTATGAATGTTTCCTCACCCAAAGAAAAACTGGTGACTGTTGACGCTCTGGGAACAGTAACAAAAGTGGTTTATGATGTTTTATTTTAGTTTGAAAGAAGTTTGTTTTTTAGATGCGCAAACGAAGTAACTGGAAAACTGAATGCTTTGTAAAGTCATATTTTGAACTGAGCTGAACTGAAAGTGTGACATTCTGGACTATAATATTGAGTGATGTCATGTTCTTGCGTTATTTGCTTGCTTCGAGCTAAAGTGGATTTTCGTAATGTTCTGAAGGAACTAAGTTAAAGGGTTAATATATCAAAAAGTGATTTTGATAACATTTGATTGCTCACACAAGGAAAAGGCAAATACTCTACTCAGGGTGATTAGGTAATAAGTTAAATCCGCTCATACTACTAAATTGAGTTCATTAACCCTGTACAGGACAGACCGGTCTGGAGATACTAAATAGATTCTGGAAACTGAAAAGAAAATTTAGATGAAATCTAAACTAAGAATTAAAAAACTTTAAAGAAACAACCTGGGTGTGTAATTTAAAACAAAGTTAGCTAAAAACTGTTTCAGTTAAAGAAAGTTAAGTGACAGCCAGTGTTGGCTATCATTAATGGCCTGCCGGTAAATAGCACTCCCACCACTTATACTACAAATCCCTCTATGCATTGCAACAGCCGCCACACAGGTTAAGACCTAAGCACTAACCTGTTTTCCTGCATTGCCAATGACATTGATCAGCGGATAAAAACAGCAGTCAGCACTTTTTCCACCTAAACGAAAGTGGAAAACAAGGATTTTCAAAACAGGTGGGGGTCAAAGGACCTGTTCACTGCCATCAGAGGTAAACCCCTGTATTTCTTTTCCCCACCTGTGATGTGCAAGAAAAAAAGTGGATTAGGACGGGTGCTGGAGAATATGCAGAGGGAGACCTGCACAGGTGAGCTGACAGTGCATCACTGCGTCACACACCAGGAAATGCTGCACAGCAGAATCCTGAAGATAGAACATGATCATAACACAGACAGTTTGTAAGAGGCAAAGGTTTAACTCACTGGCAGTTCATGGAAAGTAAGAAATGGAATAAGAGAGAAACTAAATAGCTTGTTGTTTCTTGTTTCTGGGCTTTTTGCTGATATCACATCACAGTTTTTAATCTGAAAAATTCGCAAATTTTCATCAGCTTGAAATATTCTCATTTTGCCTGATGTTATCTTTGAAGAAAATTTTAATTCTATGTTTTATTTAATGTGTTGAGGAAGAAGTTGTTTTGTTTTGGCCATTCAAATTCATATTGCAAATAAAAATACATTCAGTTTTAGACTGTTTGGTAAAGGTTAATCCTGTGTGGCCAACACAACCAAAAACACATGCAAAAGTATAGCATATAGCATTTCTAGTTTCTAACATGCTAACCTGTGCCTTTAGGTGGCATCACAGGCAGTGTCGTGGTGGTACAGCTTTTTCTTTACATTTGAGGCCATAAGTATGTAAATAGTACAAATCCTGGATAGGCAGGCATTATGATGAATTAGAAGATGACACCTAATCTAAGGACCAAAGTCGACTAGTTGCAAGCATTTTTTTCTCTTCTGCTCCTCGGCAGAGACAGACACACTTTTCTTCCCTCCCCAGCCCTTCCTTTTTTATCCTGCTTTGCTGCTTAGAGCGTCTCTTCACACCACTTCCGAACTAGAATTTATAATTATGGATCTGGTCAGCTGGTCTCTCAATGCTATTTTTCGATTAAATTTTTCACCATGATGAGATTGGAGAAAGGAGAACCCTATTCCCTCCTATCCAATTCACATTCCCGGCTGGCTATGTTATGGATTCCTGGGTGGGTGGAAGATGACGTGCCTGGCTGTACTGTCGATGGAGGACATGCACATTTGGCTTACTGACACTAGGATTTCTCCGAATCGGACCTGGAGATACCTGGCTTGTCATTGCAATTTGGGAAGTCTAGGCAGCTGTTGGGCCTTGGTAAGGCTGCTTATGACGGGATTGCAGGAAGGTACAGACTCAACTCAGACTCTGTATATCTGGAGCTGATTTGGAACGGTAAGATATTGGAGATGTATGTATCTGTTTCTGCATGGTGAAGGAACGAACCAAGAGGATTCGGATAATTGGATTTTTTTCACCACTGAGAAGCACCAGAAAGAAAGAATATGGAGTAAACTTTGGAATAGCACAATATGAATGACAGACAATAAAGAGGTATGGATTTTGAATGTTTATTAATGATTAGTAGACAAGTTTTCCACTGGCTGAGTAAGGCCAGATCATAGGCAGTCATGTCAAGGCATTTATATTGTAAATATAGTACCAGTCAAAGGTTTGAACATGAAGTGTGTCCAAACTTTTGACTGGTACTGTAAATACAATATAAGTGAGAAAACCCCAACAATCAGACAATCAGCTAAGCATTATTTAATGCAATATAAGAACCAAACCTGCAGCCAGAAAATGTATCAGTTCCAAAGGACATCATCTACCCTACTGTGAAAAACTCATGAACCACACCTTGTTTTTTTTATACTAGCAAATCTCTGCGCTATGAGTGGGAAATCGGTAACATGCATTCATACACTATACTCATTATAGTATGACTATGATGCATTATATTGTGGTGCACCATTCAAATCTGACATTCCATTCAGTGTTCAATTGAACTGTCAAATGTACAAATATTCACAGTTGTGGGATTTCTGTGTCGGCCTTTCTCTGCGACATAATGAAGCTTCTATGGAACCAGCTCCCAGCTTGGATTCGGGAGACAGACACTCTCTCTATTTTCAAGATTAGGCTTAAAACTTTCCCTTTTGATCAAGCTTATAGTTAGGGCTGGATCAGATGACCCTGAACCACCCCTGAGTTATGCTGCTATAGGCCTAGACTGCTGGGGGGGGGGGTCCCATAATGCACTGTTTCTTTTCATTCACCTTATTTACTTGTTTATACTTCACTCTGTATTTAATCATTATTATTAATCTCTGGCTCTCTTCCACAGCATGTCTTTTGTCCTTTCTCTCTCCCCTCAGCCCCAACCGGTCGCGTCAGATGACTGCCCCTCCCTGAGCCTGGTTCTGCTGGAGATTTTTTCCTGTTAAAAGGGAGTTTTTCCTTCCCACCGTCACCAAGTGCTTGCTCATAGGGGGTCGTTTTGACTGTTGGGTTTTCTCTGTGTTATTGTAGGGTCTTTAAAATATAAAGCACCTTGAGGTGACTGTTTGTTGTGATTTGGTGCTATATATATGTACTGTAGAAAATGAGATATTCAGTCTTTGTAATTTTGCATTGAGGAAAATTATTTTGAAATTGTTTTGCAATCTATAATTATTTTTGCAGATTGCAAAGAACTTGTGCCCAGTTTTATTTTTGAGAAGCTCTGCCAGCCTTTTCTTGTTAGTGCCACTTTTCCAGGCTTTTGTGGCCCACCTTTTTTGAGAATAAACAAAGAGTCAGCTGTTAGTATATTCTGTTGTTATACCAAAGTGGAAGTAAATGGGAATGACAGCAACTCAGCCATAAAGTGGTAGGCCACATGAAATCACAGAGTGGGGTCAGTGGATGTTGAGGTGGAGAGGTCGCCAACTTTCTGTAGTCAATAGCTACAGACCTCCAAACTTCATGTGACCTTCAGATTAGCTCAAGGACAGTACCTAGAGAGCTACATAAAATGGGTTTCCATTTCCGAGCAGCTGCATCCAAGCCTTACATAATATAAAAAGAATGGCGACTGTGAGTCTGACCTCACAATTGGTCTTCTGGAAGAATGATCAAAAATCCCCATAAATACTCCTAAATCTTGAGGAAAATCTTCCCAAAATAGCTGAAGCTGTTACAGCTGCAAAGGGTGGCCTGACATCATATTAAAGGCTATGGATTAAGAATGGGATGTCACTCAAGTTTGCACGCGTGTGAAGGTAGACAAGTGAATACTTTTGGCAATATAGCGTAGCTGATGAAACTGGGATGAACCACTCAGCTGCATGAGTTTGTATTTTAATATTCATAATATATGTTTTAAAAACTGTTCTGAACTTAAGTTTTGTCCCTGACAAATGTCCTCAAGAACAAATTAAAACATGAAAACACTGAAACTAATAAAAGTGAAATTGAAAAGAGCAAACTCTGTATGCAAACTACTTGAAACTGAATTGAAAACAAAAATTTAGAATCAATTAATAATAAAAGCCAATCAGAAATTGTAAGAATGCTGCTGGATGTTTATAGAATGTTAATACTGAGAAGACAGAACCACTTCCATTTGATTATCCATTTGCACTCTTGCATTCTTGTATACATACACAAATACAATTTTTAATATGCATGTATTTGACAATATTACAACTGTGTTCCTCAGATTTTACTTCCACTGTTCATAACATCAGGGATGTATCATTATCCAAGTATGGGGATTTCCATCCACCCATTTTCTTCCACTTATCCAATTAAATTTACAGTCGTGGCCAAGAGTTTTTTTGCGAATGACACAAGCATTGGTTTTCACATAGTTTGCTGCTTCAGTTTTTATGATGGCAATTTGCATCTACTCCAGAATGGTATAAAAAGTGATCAGATGAATTGCAAATAATTGCAAAGTCCCTCGTTGACATGAAAATAAAGTAAATCCTTCCAAAACATTTCCACTTCATTTCAGCTCTGCCACACAGCATAGCAGAATGGATGCTTTAAAAGGAGGGTGGTTCATGAAATCTTTGTTCTTCCTGTTTTGGCCATGGTTGCCTGCAAGGAAACACGTGCAGTCACCATTGCGTTGCATAAAAAGGGCTTCACAGGCATGGATATAGCTACTAGTAGGATTATACCTTAATCAATCATATATCAGATCATCGAGAATTTCAAGAAGAAAGGTTCAGTTGTTCTGAAAGCTTCAGGGTACCCAAGAAAGTACAGTAACCACTGGTAGTGTCTCCTAATGGTGATTCAGCTGTGGGATCATGGAACCACCAGTGCAGAGCTTGCTCAGGAATGGCAGCAGCCAGGTGTGAATGAATCTGCATGTGCAGTGGTTCAAAGACTTTTCAAGGATGGCCTGGTATCAAGAAGGGCAGCAAAGAAGCAACTTTTCTCCAGGAAAAACATCAAGGATGGACTGATTCTCTGCACAAAGTACAGGGGCTGGAGTGCTCAGGGCTGGGGTAAAGTTATTTTTTCTGATGAAGTCCCTTTCTGATTGTTTGGGGCATCTGGAAAAATGATTGTCTGGAGAAGAAAAGGTGAGCACTACCATCAGCCCCGTGTCATGCCAACAGTAGAGCACCCTGAGACATTCATGTGCGGGGTTGCTTCTAATCCAAGGGAGTGGGCAAAAACCACCATTATGGCAAAAGACACAATCACAGTTATTTTGATAATAAACTGTAATCCTGTTAAAAAGGTTATTTAAGTTAAACATCTTACATTTTTACAGGTGAATTCCATGAACTCTAAATAAAATTAACTGAATGAAAAATACATTTAAAAAAATTGGTGTTAGGGGACATAGAGGAAACAGTGCTAATCACCACACCACCCTGATCGATCCAAATTTAAAAGTTTTGGTCTGCAGCCATCTGTAGAACACAGTGGAGGCTCTGTCATGGTTTGGAGCTGTATTTTAGCCAGAGGTGTTGGCATCTTGTCAGAATTAATGGAATTCTAAACACGGGAGACTGCCGTCAGATTTTGATCCACCATGAAATACCATCTGGAAAGCATGTGATTGGCAACAGTTTAATTTTCCAGCAGGACAATGATCACAAACACACTGCCAATGCAGTAAAAGCATACCTGGATGGAAAAACACACAGTGGAACACCATCAGTCATGGACTGACCTCCCCAGAGCCCGGACGCCAACATTATTGAAGCTGTGTGGGATCATCTTGATAAAGAATAGCGTGCTGAGCACGTCACATGTCTGGAACCTTATTTTCCATTTTTATGATGTAGTGTATTTTGAATGTTTAGTGTTATTATTTTGACTGGTTTGCATTATTTTAAAATATCGTGTGCTTTTGGGCACAGATTGCTCTATGACATTAAGCAGCCATGGGAACATTCCATTTACACTGGTGTTTCTGCACCCCTGCGAGCAGGAGGGATATCCGGACTGTAATTTCCTGATTAAAGAAGCTAAAATACCACACAAGCCAAACATAATTAAAAAATGGGGAACCACCATAACATTTTTCCTTGAGAACCAGAGGGCAGCACATTGATCGTTTCCTTCCTTTATTTACCATGTTTCATGGCAGAGGTATGGTGTAGTGGCTGAATCAGGACCTTTTAAATGCCAAACACAGTCAGCTTAACAGGAGGCAAATGTCATTCAGAAGGTCAGAGTTTCATGAGTAGAAATAGGTGTTAAGGTAAACTGTTTCGATGGCGGGCTTTTAACTTTTCCTCATGATGGTGAGTCAATTCATGCTGTGACTCCGTATAGCATAATTTCGATGTCATTTAATTCTGTCTGCTTGTATTGCCTATCAGCCGCTCTTCCTGTATGCACTGATAGCGTAAACAATTGCTTTAATCTCCAGGCTGTGCTATAGCGCTGTTGCTTGTTACAGTTGGGTCTCCTTAACCGGAAAGAAAAGCGAACAGTAGAGTAGAAGAGGAACTCGATAATCATCACAGTTCATCAAGTGGGTAGTGGTGCAGCTTCAGCCCCGCACGAGCTTTATTGGGCAAATATAGTACGTGGCTATTCACACCTAAAATCTACACATACACACAGCAGTGTACAGCAGTGGGGAAATGAGTCTTTTAGAAGTAAGTCACAATAATTTGTATTGTGAGCTACAGTAGATTTTATTTTGTGTGCAGGCTTTGATTAGCTGGCATGTGCTGCTGCTTTAAGATTCACTGCTCTTATTTGCATTTAGATAACTGAATTCAAGAAGATATAAGCAGATGTTACCATAGCTAGTATAATGCTAGTGTAAAAATTGCTCATTGAATCTAACCAGCGCCATCAGCTTAAATTTAAATTGATGCCACCTACTGGTGATGTAACCTAGCATTGACCGTGAACACCGCAGCCTGCCCTGTACCAGTTCAACATAGTGCATCACAGTAAACTCTAAGCATATCACTGTGGAGGTTGATTATCTTGTTAATAGTGTTACAACTTCACTGCGTATGTCTCTGGATGCTGCGGCTCCTCTGAAAACAAAAGCCTCAAATACAAAGTGCTTGACTCCCTGGTGTAACTCACAAACACACAACTTAAAGCAGATAATCCGTAAGCTGGAGAGAAAAAGGCATCTCTCTACTTTAGAACTAGCTGGACTGTGGGAGGAAGCTGGAGAGTACCTGCAGAGAACCTACACAGACACGGGCAGAACATAAGTCCATACAGAAAGGCTCCTGCCAGATGGTGGATTGAAACCCAAGACCTTTCCTGCCATGAAGAAACAGCGCTAACCACCGTGCCACCATACTGCCCTAAAACAACCTTTTACTACTCTAAATATTGCCGACTACACTATGTTTGTTTCTTTATGTTAGCACGGACAAGCAAAAGCAAACCTAGTTCAAATATAAAATTAGCTCACTGCTAGCTAACAATGCAAATAACTCACTGCAATTTAAATTCAATTCAGTTTTATTTATATAGCACCAAATCACAACAAACAGTCACCTCAAGGTGTTGTATATTTTAAAGACCCTACAATAATACAGAGAAAACCCAACAATCAAAATGACCCCCTATGAGCAAGCACTTGGCGACAGTGGGAAGGAAAACCTCCCTTTTAGCAGGAAGAAACCTCCAGCAGAACCAGGCTCAGGGAGGGGCGGTCATCTGCTGTGACCGGTTGGGGGTGAGGGACAAAATGATTAAAGGTTCAGATCTTGCCTGTCATTAGTGCTTATGATTTATTTATTCATCATTTATTTATCCCTTACCTTTAGATGTCTTAAAAATGTCCCCAGCTTCCAACTAAACATTTTCTGCTGCCTCCTCCACTGTTTTGCCTGACATTGTAATGTGCGCTGACATAACAAGAAGCAGCAACCTCACTGGTTCTCCTATGAGCATGTCAAGTGCTTATTGGCTCACCGATAGAACCTTTTAACATGAATTTAAAGGATGATTTTGCAGATCGAACTTTTTCCTTTTCTCAATAAAAGTTGCAAATAACTGAAAGAAACCCCTTAAAGGTAACCTCTTCATGTTGTTAAGTGATCAGAGAATAAGAACATGAGAATAAATCACAAAAATCTCACAATCTTATAATTCTAAAATGACGACATATTGTCAATCCATGTGTTTAAAATGTCCCAAATTAACTAAAGCTGTGGAAAGAATTTGAAGAAACAATTGTTATGAAGTAATGCCCAAAACATTTATGTGCTGAAGAGATTAAAATAAAAAATAAAATAAAAATAGGGCTAAGCTGTAATTTTGTGTAATATCTATTTCTGTTTGTAAGGGTGAACTGTGAAAAGGCAAAGCCTCTTTAGAAAAAGGGGGTAAGGCTAAAAAGAGATGTTAGCATTTACATATACAAAAAAAAAAAAAAAAAAACCTTCATACCACACCCACTACTAAGATACTGCCACTAGTGGTGAAGGTTTCAGTTAAAATCTGCAGGGGGTAACTACAAAAAGGACTTTAAGGCCTCAGAGGAATACATTGTGTTTGAGAGATGCTTCTTAACAGATTTTGGCTTAACTTCACCATTTTTTCTGCTCTGATGAATAAATAGAAATTAGGGGAGATGTGATTGTCTGCGAAGGTCTGCGTCAGGCTGATCTAATGAAGCCGAAAGCACTCGCTTAACTGGTATGCATTTGTAGCTCAGTGAGAATATGGCTGACTTTGACCTATTAAAAACAACTGCCTTTTTTTCTCTTTTTGTTTATATGTGTAAGTATTGATGAGGGGGGGGGAGTGTAAACAGATGGACTTTAATCTCAAATTTCACACAGCCGAGACACGACTTCAAAGTGGAACGGCCTGAAGGATGGAGGCAGTGAGGGGGGGGGGGGTGAAAGAATAAAGAACAGCAGCATTTACATGAGGAGAGAGATGTATCCAAGGCAGCAGCAGAGGGGAACATACAATATTTAAAAGGTTGGAGACTGAGACAGCCTATGCTACACAAACCTATTTGATCTGTAGCTATTATTTCAAGGGCATATCAAGGTAAATAATATCCCTGCAGTGGTGAGGGTTTGAAGTTAGAAAAACATGCCAACTGCCAAAACTCATCACGAGCACCCCGACACCTCCCCACTCAGTTATGACTATATATAGTTCAGACTTCATTAAAGAGTGTCAGTCCTCAATAGTCAGGACAGTGGAATTGCCTCTTTGATTTATTTTCCAGCAAACTGACTTTAAACTTTATTATCAAAGTGCACGGCAAAAGAATATGCATCATGATTTTTTTTTTATACCAACAAGAGGAAAACTTTATTACCTGTGAGCATATCTACAATTTTACTTTAGTTACATGGATTGCATGACAGCAAATTTGAAATAATACACAATCATAATGTACAATACGCACAAGTACATTGAATTTGCACACATGTGTATAAAAATCCACTACTGTTTTAAAGCCCAGCGGGCCTCTGGCCTGAAGCCCAGTCATGCATTGCTTTGTAACCAATCAGCGAGTAGCATCCAACAACCTTTGGGGCTGAAAAATGAAACCAATGCGGAAGAATCAGAAACTGCATCTAACGGCCACTCGAGGCTGGCTCCAAATGTGAGTCGGTCCCCATAGACTCAAGTGCTAACATCCCCAACTGGTCACGCCTGGTATTACCAATGTACTTAACAGTGAGGCTTCAAAGTGCAGAGGCGAAACCACTAAGTTACGTCATATAGCGGCTTCTCTTGTGTCGCGCACTTTGCTCAAGAGGTGTCCATCATATTAGATGTGGCGCAACCACTAGTTGCAAAGGGGGTGACGGGGGTGGTGGCGTGTATTCCCCAACTCTGCGTGGTGAGTGGTTCTTGTTGACTGTCTTTGGGTGGAATTGGTTGCAAAGTGGGTGGTGCACCAAAAACCTCTGTGCAGTGCCTTTGGTCACTAGCAGATTTCCATAGTTGCCTGTAGTTTGATGTCAACTTGTCTGAAAACACTCGCTAACTACTAGCTAAGCAGTAGTAGAAAAGTGTGATGCAAACAGCAGCCAACACATTTCAAAAGATGCAACTTTTTGGGCACTTTGAAGGCAAACGGTCTCTGTTTCTGATTTGTGTGACAATTTTCAGTTTCACTATCACTTGAAGAGCAGTCACAAATGTTTGCAGACAAATTGGTGTGTTGCAGGCACACTACTAGCGACTGCAGCAATCTGCTAGTGACCAAAGCAGTGGTAAGGAGGCTTTTGCCAACCAGTTTGGGGATACCGATTTTTTACTTGTCTACCTAGGCCTGTGTGATTGGGGTCTTATCTTCTTGACCCTACATTGTTACACATCCAAAATCACAGACACGTTAGCATCATGTGGTTAATGGCCATGTAACTCCAGTTCCTCAGTACAGTCAGTCTTTATAACAGATGTAGCTCACTGGCAGTCCTCTAATGTATTTACCATTCAGCCTGGTGTTGTTAGCAGTTGCTTATGAGATAAGCTTAATTTAATGTAGGGTGCACTTTCATGGCACTAAGAGCTATTTCTGAATTTCATTACTGCTAATGTCTTCCTGTATTGGCACCTAATTAATGCTGGGCTCAAGCAATGGTGATTTTTTTTTTTAAAGCTTCCGTTGCACCAGTTTCGTTTTCTGGGTTGAGCAGGTGGTTTAAATCTGTCGTTTGCTGCATGTCTTCCCCCGGCTCTTTCTCCCTGTCATCTCTCCACTGACCTATCACAGACCCCGCTTTGCCTACACAGACATTACACATTAAATATAAGATTTTATTTCATAATTGGGATTTGTATGCTTTCACCTTGCATTCCCTGTTTTTCTTTGGCTTTTTCTACCACTGACTTATTGTTTCTTCTTTTAAATGTCTTCTTTTATGTCTCTTAATTTTAATATACTTTGCTTTTTTTTCCCACTCCATGTTCTTAGATGAATAATGAAAAATGATTTGAGTATGTTCAAATAAAAAAAAGCCAAGCAGTCCTTGTTTTTATTGCTATTATTTGCTGCTGTTCACTCAGGCCTTTTGTGATCGAGCCCTCTCCATCTAGGCCTCCACTTAGTAAGTGACACACGGTGACCTCTGGTCACATTAGTGCTCGCTTCCAAAGGAGAAACGGGGACACTTCAACATTGATCAGGCTGTTTTAATCTCACTAAGATTAAGAGCCCTCCAGTTAATTACAGAACAAACAGGCCAGAGGCAGCTGCTTTAGATCCTGAACATGATTAAGAGGAATACTAGTGGGGAAGCACACATGGAATTAAAAAAGCCTCTGTTTTTTTTTTCATGTTTCCAGCTACAACAGATAGAATTGGCCATTATTATATTTATATATGGCATAATGGTCATACAATACCTGCCACATATAGGGCAGATAAAGCTAGAGCTAGAGGCTATCTCTGTTTTGTTTTTTGTTCTCTGGTGTCACCATTGTGTCAAAAAAATATTTAAAACCCATTAGAGAAAACACACAGAGGAAGAGGAAGTATTTTTTTTAATAAATTTGTTTTTAGCTCACTGCGAGTAGGTCGAACTCATGCTCCAGGAGCTCTGGTTTCTCCTGAGCATGAAAAACATGCTAGCTTAATGCTGTGCAAGATAAGATGGATCCCATGTAACAGCAATATGGAGTCGGTTTATCATATTAAAAAACAACAACAAAAAAAGAAACAAACAAACAAACAAAAATCTACCTACCAACGTGTTTCAAGGAGAACTCAAAAACACTCATTCAGACTAACAACCAGCAGATATTGTGTGATTTTCTGAGCATCAAGAAACTGTCCCTCTCATACGCCCCAGGAAATTGTTTTGTTTTTTTGCAAACAGTAGGCAAACAAAATGTAACACAATGGCTTGTGAGCTTCACAAGTGCTAGAAGGCTATTAAAATGTGTTATTCTTGAAAAAGCCAGGTAAATGGTACTTATGTAGCACCTTTCTACTCAACTGAGCACTCAAAGTTTCATTCACCCAGTCACACACATTTATACTTTTGCTGTTGCTTAAGTGCTTTCTAACATTTGCACACACACCCAGATTCTGATGGATGGGAACAGCTCTGAGTTTAGCATCATGCCCAAGGATGCTTCGGCATACGGACAAGAGGAGGAGTCAGGGATCAGTCCACTGCCATTCCAGTTGGTAGATGACCCACTCTACCACCTGAGCCACAGTCGCCCAGTTTCCCCTTGGCTTCTATTTTTTTTAAGCTAAGCTAGGCTAACTGATTAGGTCAGCTGCTAAAAGCAAGGCTTTTTCAACTGAACTGAATTGAACTGAGGCTTTAACTTGGCAGTCATCTTGAAATGCCTCATTTGGGCAGCTGCTTTGCTAAAAACCTTCAACTTTATTGGTCACTGGGACATAAAGTCTGCATGTACTGACTCACCTGTTAAATCTTTTTTTTTTTTTAAAGGTTAAAAGTTCTGATTTTGCCCTGAAATAAGGTTCTAAAAACCTTGTTTTAACCTGGAAGTTACACGTCCATCACCATGCCTGCTGTGAACAAAATTCACCTTCTGTCTCTTTCTAATAATCTAATATTGGGTTTGATCAGATTTGGCTGAAAGTTCCAATAACATAAACAAACTCACAACACGGTCTGTTTAAAGCCCAGCCAACCTGTTTTCTGTGTGAAAAGAAAAAAAAAATACAAAAAAGAAAACTCATTAAAAATATAAACAAAACAAAAACTAATTCATTCACAGCGAGTTCAGTGGGACCACATCCCTCATAGTAAGCAGCTGACTGAGAAAAAAAGTAGAGGTTTTCGCGGCCTTTTAGCAGTTTCTAATTTTGCTGGTCTGCTCACCATCGATCTAGTGCTGAAATTGACTCGCCTGCCAGTGACAGATGACTACATCCTCCTTTGTATGCATTTCTAATCAAATAAGCTGCTTTTAACTTTATTAACTCGGACAAGCTCACTCCAGATAAGCCTGTCCCTTTAAGCCACTTCAGAGTGGAAATCAGTCCCCGGAGGTGATGAGAGTTGACTCCGGGAGCCTGAGATGTGAGCTTTAGGTCGCCGTGCTATTGTCTGATGCTTGGCCTGAGGCTCCAGTGAGAATCACTTCCTCTAATGGAAAACTATTGTCTGCCGCTGAGGACATACAGCTGTGAGGAATACGGATCAGCCCATCAGGACTTATGCACAAGACAGAATGAAGCTCTCCACCGAATAGAAAGCTATTTTGGAATTGTAATATCCACTGAAGTCGTTTCTGATTAAGCAATACATCTGGAAAAGACTGTACTCTTGTATATGAGGCTGGATGGTGTTTTTCCTGCATGCTAGTAATGCATACAAAAAAGCAGAAAAACAACATAAAAGGGGAGAAAAAAAAGAAGTAGCTATCTTTCCTTGCCGTACTGGGATATATGTTAACTTGGGTAATGGGACTAAACATCTAAAAGTGTCAAAACAACGCACCAATAAGGCACTCGGTGAATTATTTATTCATAAGAGCTGATTTGATATAGGTTAATGAGCACAACAGTGTGAATAGAAGCGTCTCTGCTAGAATTATGATGCCTTTTGCTTAGCATGTTGCATTATTTATTTACTCATCCTTAGTTGGTATTCAGGATCTAATGTAAGAGGTAGACACGTCCCATCTAACAACAGTCTGAATCACGAAACATGCAAGTGAAGTTCACGCTCAGTTCAGAGCACTCTCGTCTGTATGTAAAATGTATACGGAGCCGGTGAAGCTCTGAAGGAAATGTTCCTCTTAGAGGATGAGGAACTCCATTTGCCTCAAGGGTTTCCTCCCATCCCTCCTTTCTGACGCTGTGTGATGCACGTATGATCTTTTTCCTCCTTTTGTGCATCTCAACAGGTCACTCCGTCCCCTCCCTCACGGGATTCACCTCAGCCTAGACTGCAAGAATGTGAAAGTCCACCCTTCTGCCAAAGGACCGAGTCTTGGTGAAGCCGGGTGGTCCATTTTTTCTTCATCAGGGCTGGGTTTGTGTGGTCTCGAATGTTTGGAGGGAGGTTCATGTGAGTTATCTTTAGTCTATCAAGGAAACAAAGAAGAGGGAATAATTAGATCTTTCGTTCAGCTAACGTCATCAGTCAGATGATCTTTATTCACCTAACATCCATCAGGTTGCTGGTGAATGATCCAGGGGTAGAGCTGGGTTTTGTTTTTGCTAAATAGGCACATTTTCAGCAACTAGATGGAGTTACATTTCAAATGAGGTTAATTACAGTTGTAAATGATTTTCCATTTGGGTGTTCCAAACAGGTGAAAATCCTTCACAAAGGGGGTGGATATTAACCAAATCATACCCCTTACCATACCAGGTCCATTAGTGACCCTAGAAGGGTCACTAATGGACCTGGTGGATGTTAAGTGTTTAATACAGCATGAGATGTTCTATACAGTAATTACATAGGTGAGCTCTGCATGGGCATTGCATTGCTCAAAACCTGCAATGTATCAGGGGCAGTTTGGGGTTCAGTGTCTTCCTCAAGGACACCTCAAAATGCGGACTAGAGAAGCTGGCTGATTAGTGGACAACCTGCTCTACCTTCTGTAAGGTAGTCCAGAGGGACTTGAATCCCCTCTGTGGAAGGGCAGAATAGGGGAGGTGAGAGCTGAGCTTTCTGGAGGCAATTCTTAAGAATTATACAATGTCGGGAAAAATAGTTTTACTCCTAAACATCCATTAAGAGAACACAGAGTTCCCTCAAAGTCACATTAATATTGAATGTGTCATGATAACATTGTGTCCTCTGCACAATATTTCATTTTAGGTTTTATTTTTTAACTTGACACTCAAACAGGTTAGACCATCACCTGAGAAGGGTCAAAGATTTTCATCTGGGAGGATTAGCTGGTAGAAGTGGAGGCTCAGTTGTAACTAACCTTCACCCAACCCAGATAAACCCAGAAAGCGGATGGTTTAGATCAATACACGTGATCCTTAAAATTGAACTGTTACGCTCATTTCCAGTACCATATTTTTATTCTCGGACTCTAATAGAGAAGCTTTGCAAAATTCCCAATAATAAAAAAAATTCTCACTAATTATACTGAGGCATTGTATAGCCTGAAACAAGCACTTTGAGCCCATAAGATGATTTTGTTTACATTCAGTCACTCTTAGTTAAAATGTCACTTTTGCACTGTTTGGATCGCTATCAATATCAAGTCTGTGAATTTAAGGCGAATCTCTCAATAAGGACGGTTAATTTTGGTAACGCTTTGAGAATTGGAAAAAAAAGAGAAAAAAAAGAGGTTATATTTTCTCTTCACACTTCTTGGAAACCTTTTAAGAATTGCCAAGAGTCATCAGATCCGACCTTTCTGCACTATATTTTTGAACCATATCTGCTCCGCATAGCCCTGTGTATTATACTGTATATTCAAAACCCCATCATAAAAAAACCTTACATAAAACTACACACTGCATTGCATAGATTAGTACATGATTACACAGCTACACTAAAGTTACATTATTGCCGTGATTTCTTTAAACCCTTTGAAGAATCCCCAGTGGTCACCGTGTCCGACTTTGAACCTAGTCTGACCCCAAAGAGTCAGTGCAATATGACACAAATAATAAAAACCCATCAGAGATGTTATGCATCTGTTAACAGCTGAAAGGTCCATGGATTGAAGCCGTGCAGATTTTCTACACACTTCCTGGAAGCTTTTCAAGTCTCTCTGAGGTCTGCCAATATTGCTGACCTGTTTCTGACTCTGTATTTTCAGCATATTTTAACGGTTACATGCAAAATATCATCACGAACAGCATAGACACACAATGCAATAAACATACCTTCAGCACCAGTGAAATAAATGGATGGATAGCCCTGTGCCACCAGTACCTGGACCTAGAAGGGCATATATAAAAGACCATGACTATGCAAGTTCACAGCATAAACATGTTTTACAGCTAATAATATAAAAAGAAACGTCAAGATACATAATATTTTATGGTTCAATTATTGTAACAGAGGACATATTTTATCAAAGTCTTATGATAACGTTATTTCACTACACAGTTTGTTGAAATATTCCTGCTATTTATCATACTTTTTTTACAGCTTTTTTTTTTTCTGTTTTTGGTTACATATATCTAATTATTCCCAGCTTCGCTGCTAGATTACGCACTAAACAGAGACAGCAAAACATATTACATTGAAGTTTAGAGAGAGTTTATGAGCAGCTACATTAGGGGAGAGGTTAAACTGGGTCAGGTTGTTTACCTTGTGGAACGGAGGTCTTTTTAAACAGCTACTGCCATCCTCTCTCTGCGGAGGTCAGCTGGGGGTCATTTAGAGTCTCTTTAATGGACGGGGCAGAGGCAGGCTCTTTATATGACTGGGAAAGGGGTCACATGACCAGAGAACGGAAAGAGCAAAACAAGAAGAGAGAGAGAGAGAGAGAGAGAGAGAGAGAGAGAGAGAGAGAGACACCCCCCCCCCCATCAACACCCTCCACCTCACCCCCTTAACCACACACCCGACCCCTGTAGGAGGTCAAGGAGGCTTGTTTTTTTGGATGTGGTCCTATGAGCCATTTCTGTTAGGGTAAACACCCATGAAAGTTAATGTGTGTTTACTGATGATGCTTGACGCGATGGGCGCTCGCTTCCCAGCAAATTATGCGAGCAAACAGAGCGGATAGATTTTCGAGAGTGGCGATGCCGTTATCGCTAAACCCCCTAAATCTCAGTCGGAGAGATTTCCTATGAAATGGAGCACATGGAGCTCGAATACAAATAGGAAAACCTTCTTATCAGTTCACCGAGGTCATCTGCTAGGCCACAACCAGCTGTATGCTCTGTTTGCATGGATGTTTTTGATAATAACTTCTCGCCTATGATATTTTATTTTGTTCTTGACTTTACGCTGACGATCACTTCATTAAAATACTCGCGTGTGCTTGGAAATATTGGACGGCGGGTTTTCATGTCCTTTTTAGTTTAAATTATAACACTTTTTAACGAGTTCAGAATTATTGTCTTTGACACAGGTGTTTTTCTTTCAAAATGTTTATTTAGCATCAACAAAGAGGAAAATATTAAAGGGCTTACATAAGCTTAAAATCAATATAGTGAACAAAATCTCGGGATGGATATGACTTGCCAATTCACCAGCATTTGATCGAGCATCTTAAAAACTCATAGTTATGCCTACACAGTCAGAGAAGTATATTGTTAGAAAAGTTTTTTAAAAAAATGACACCAAAATGACTTACTTAGATCATCTGAAAAAAAAAAAAATCACAAACATTAAAAAGCTCCTGTTTCGCAGCTCCGGTTGTGCAATGTACATAGAGTATGCGCAGCTATTTATAAATGGACTTAAGTGGATGTTTGGGGGGGGCATAATCAATGAACACAACTACACAGGCTTTTCAGAATAAAACAGCTGACAATATCCACAGTTACACACCATGCTTTTATAAGCCCTTTAACACTAAAGAACTATTATTTTACAAAAAAAAAAGAGAGAGAGGAGGAAACAGCAATACAATATGTATACAGGATGATTTTTTTTCTCTTTTTTTTCCAGTTTGTAAATCATTTACAAGGGACACAATTTCACCAATTACCCCTCAGAGAAAATATCTATAGAACTGCACTTTCCTAGAACTAAGCTACTACATTATTAAGAGATCAACCACGCAGTTGAAGGTCTAAAGAATAGAGGGTGATAAATTAAGTCGCACTGGCAGCTGTGTAGAAACATTGTATCGAACACCTTACAGTGGTTTTGCTAATCATTGCCAAGTTAAATAACTTGATACAATGTCATTCTTCACAATCACATAGCTGAGAGAGAAACTTAATGTACTATGAAGCTTTTTCTTAATCCTATCGTCCAGTCGATTTCTCCTAGGGGAAAGGATAGATTACCTAAATTGCTTCACACATTTTATCCAGTAGGAGTATCTTATTATAGTCAGAGGGACGGGGGGGGGGGGTATTCCACTTTTGAAAGTATCTCGCTATCATCGTTTCATTTGGATTATTTTGTGGTTTAAGTTTTCGATTCTAAAAAGGTGGGAGCGTCCATAAAAAATCCATTACTTGGGGTTGAAACAGCCATGAGGACTCAGGTGCGGGTTGTATAAACAGTTCAATATCTTGAGTATGGCTGATCTCTGTACACTCCCTTGGTTGTTCGTGCTGACGGAGCCTTGCCACGACTGTTTGCCCACTCTTCCTGACCTGATTAAGAAAAAACAAAAAAAAACAAAAAGGAAAGAAACAGATGTGGAGTGATTACAGAGGCGTCGCACTTAAATCAATTTCAAGCTCTATGCAAATACTATAAATATGCTCCCTTCCATGAAATTATTACAGGACAAAGTCAGGAGCGCTCTGAGTGTCTGTTATTGATGCTGCTCGCGAAAACAAAAAGCACTTTCATGCTGCGAGCGCTTACAGCGACTCGCACCGAGAAGCTTGACTCTCACCTGGAAGGATTCATCTCAGATAATTGAATGAGAGGATCAAACAGCTACTTGAAAAGAGCCCGTTTAGTGGCTCCTAGCAAAAAAGGTCACAATTACCATTATCCCAAATCAGCCCAGTTCACCCGCTGCTACTGTCAATGTGAAATGTACATAGTATCGATGGCACCCTTTGTCTGATCTTCAGCCAGCACTGAGACTTTCCTAGAGCTGAGGCTCACAAAGGGATGTTTTTTCTTCTTCTTCTTCTGTGTAAAGGCTCACTGTTGGCAGCACATAGCCAATACCCCTTAATTAAACCTGTCACCCCTTCACTGACAGTCACTTTGAAGAAACACACCAAGGTAACCTTGTGTTTTGAGAACATGGATGCACATCAGCCCTGTTTATCTGTTTCCTTTGAACTGTCGCCCTCTTTTCAGCGTGCCGCACCACTTTTTTTTCCCCCCATTTTTCAGTTTCATGTGAGGGTCGGTAGCACTCTAATGAGCAGGAGGTGCTTAGTTCCTCCACTTCTGTGGTCAGAAAAGTTGGGAAAGCTTTTAAAAACTTTGACTTATTGCTAAAAAAAACAACAAAAAAAAGTGCCTAAAAGGAAAAGATATGGGGTTATGATGCTTTTGCTTTACCTAATTAAGAAGTCACACATAAGAATAAACTCCCAGCAGCCACTTATTCTGCTTTAAGACACGGAAATATGCACATATAAATGATACATTTCAATAATTAAAAAGTTGATAATCATGGCTTCTGTTTGCAGTCACTAACAAAACTGTTAAAATGTCCTTTACAAAGTGTACGGTGATTATGTTTCAGACACTTTCAAGAGAAGCTAAATTAAAGCAGACACAACTTCGTATCAACGCAGCATTTTCATCTTTGCACCTACTCTGTGAGAAATTTACAGACTGAAATTAAACACAACCCAAAATAAGTGTTTTTTTCACATGAACTTGTGTATTTACAGGTTCATGCAAAGGCCACACATACGTTATAAAATCAGGATCAACCTGCAGCAGTAGAGCCGCACGGTCAGCTGCACAGTACAGTAGCGCGGATTAGCCCCGCTATCACCGGAATGCACTTTGCAGCAGATCTGACCTTGGCCCACTTCTTACTGTATCTTGTCAAAAGCTGACACAGGATTGCTGAACATTATCTCAGATTTGTCTGAACTTCGCTGCAGCCGGAGTTACCGGCGGCTCTTTTCAGACGCGATAAGCTGCCTGTAAACCGGAGAACGGCGTTTTCAAGTTCTGCTGAGGTGACTGCAGAGACAGAAGTGACTGCGTGACAGTGGCACAAACATTACAGATACTTACATTAATTAGAAATGTTGGTGGAACTTCAGTGACCGCGCAGATGGAAGCGCAGTGATCAAAGATAAACATACCGTACGATCACACTGAGATCAGGTAAGAATTTTGGCCTGCTAAGAAGCTGCTGGATCCGAGTCTCTCTTCTTCAGGGACAGATTTTTAACCAGAATGTTTAAATTAACATGTATTTATTCCCTATCTCCAAAACTACTGTGTTTTATTGTTGGAATGGCTCTGATTTTCTTACATTTATTTGCCTCTCCATTATGCCATGCCAGCACACAAAACACGCCAAACAAGTCGTATTGATTTACTCAGATATTTCTTCCATGAAACACAATGTAATATGTAATAGGGTTTAATTTAATCTGCTTTCCTCGTAATGCTAACACAGTAGCAAGTAATCTGCTAGTGCAGCATCTGCCATTCCCCTCTTTTCATAGCTGTAAAACTCTGTGTACAAACACAATCCGTTCCCAGGTCAACTCCCATTTTTGCATTGCTGCATTTTCGGTGAAAGTAACTGTTGTTGAACATTTAAGTACTCCAAATCCAACGTTATCCGCTAAGCTAACAACTCAGCTGGCACTGTTTGGAGTACACACAGAAACCCTGCTAACAGCTGCTAGTGTTTCAGAGGTGTGACTACAGGGTGAAACAGACATGTAAAACACATTAAGCAGAGTCAGATGCACAGATATTATAGATTAGCATTTTTTTAAAAATTACTTTTATTTTCAGTTCAGTTTCCAGAGTTGGTTTCTTAGTTACTTTATTTTCTATTAGTTTTACTGTTAGAGCATTTTTATGACATCTATTTTATTTTAGTTAGTTTTGCAAATCCACAACATCTTTTTAGTTTTTTGTTTTTTTTAAAGTGCTTCAATTAACTAAAAAGATTCACCACACCTAGTTTTACTTTAAGTTCAGTTTTAGGCTGCTATAATAACCTTAATGAGATATGTTTAAGTTGTCCAAAAAATGCCCTGATGCTAATTCATTTTGAAATTTGTTTGAGCGACAGAGAAGATCCTGTTACTGAGAGCAGATTTGGAGAAAATATTAAATCTGGAAAAACAAGAATGCTTGCTGATTCTTGTTGTTAAGGCTCTGTAATGCTATTAAGAACCATTTTAACAATCTGAAGGCTTTGCAATGATTAACATTCTTAATCTAGAAACACTTAATTTTATTGTAAGTGCTTATCAATGTATTATATTCTAATAATATTAATGTCTATAATGCATTTATTAATACTGCTTATTAATACTTCCCCTCTTGGCCGGCTCACTCAAAGAGAATTTTAATCTCAGTGATCATTTTCCTGGATAAATAATCAATTTTTCTGCTTTTCAACATCACATCAAGTACTTATGAGTGCTTTATCATGTATTAATTAATGCTTATAACAGGGATCTTACATCTGGTGCTAGCCAGTGTTTTATTATAACCCAGGATTCTAGCCAGGAATAAAATTTTATCCCAGCGTGTGTGTGTTTGGGGGGTGCTTGCTAATGCTAAAAGTGAAATGCAGTGCCAGCTTGCTAATTCAGTGATGGTAAACAGTTGGATAATCTTATGTATGTAATATTCTGTGATAATGGTTCATCCTACGGGTCACTGAAGGCACGGGAATCTGATTGCACCATATGACTTAATGACAATATAGTAAATGGACTAGTTCTTACATAGCAAACAAAGCTTTTCTACTCTATCTGAGCACTCGAAGCACTTATACAACATGTTTACATCCACCCATTCATACAAGCACTTCTATATATAACTAAGCAAAGTGCTTTTATTGTCTAACATTCACACTCTAACGCTTGCGTCGGAGAGAGTTTAGTATCTTGCCCAAGGATGCTTTGGCATGCAGCCCGGAATCGAACCCCCAACATTCCGATTAGTAGGTGACCTGTTCTACCTCCTGAGCTACAGCCTCCTCGGAATAGGGAGCGTGGATCCCTCTAGTCTGTGTTATGATGCCCTAAAAAAAATAAGATGCACGTTTACCTGCCGCTATTGTTAATGAACATTCCTTAAGCAACACGTTAGTGTGTTATCCGTGTGAACCTATGAAGACAAGAAACAAGACAAGCTCTTGGGATTTTAAGTTTAATAGGAAGCCCAAAATTGTCCTTTGAGCTCCCTTTTTTCTCTACAGTACTTCTCCCTCAGTTTCAAACCGCTCGCTATTTTGCCCCGTAAAATCAAGCGTGAACAGGATTGTCATGAGATCACACGTGCACACTGTGAACGAAACTGGCCATGCCCGGAGGTAGATTTCAAATTGCGTTGAAATAATACTATAGTGCAGTGATCTAGCAAGTGAAAAAAGTCATATCAGCGATGGGGAGGTGTGCGCAGAGTGTGCCCCGGCTTGCTAATTGCAGTGATAGAACAGTTCCGATAGGAACCGGTGAAATTCTCAGCCCGGCACAAGATAACTTCAGCATGTCACAGTGCCAGGCAATCAACCGCTGGCTAGAACCCTGGTAACCTAAAACTATAGTTTGCATATATATTGTTCTCAATTACAGTTCTATCTGAATTGGTCAAAATGGATAGATGAGATTCTTTAAAAAAATCTTAATTAGAAAAAAAATGCATGCAGACGTTATAAGATGTTGGTTGGTATTAATCGGATGGTGGTTCCATGTATTTTTATGAGCTGCAGTTTAGAGAAGTAAACGACTTTGCAGTTCCAATATGAGCTTGTTACACTCCATATAAAAACTCTGAAAAAAATAGAGTAGAATAACTCAATAAAAATTACATTTGGTGCTGTTTGGGCTATAGTCACCACCTAATTATCCAAACGAACTGTGGAAGAGTCAGGTAAAGGAAACTGACATTGTTCTGACATCTGAAACAATAAATATCATAAAGAGAGGTCTGTAACTCACCATACGAGTCATATGATTCCCCACTGTGTCCGTATTCATAGTAGTCATCTGAGCTGTAAAGACACAGAAAATAAGGTGAATGTTGGAGACAAACATGGTGTATGAGGAAAAAATAATGCAATTATCAGCAAATAAATAGAGTGGCTTATTTTTCCTGTAAGTGTACGAAATCAAAGTCCTGTTCAGTGCAGTGCAATCACATCTTATTCATGCAGTGACAGCAAAGGGTTTTTTTTGTTTTTTAAACACATATGTACTCTGCGTGAAATAAAAGTAAAAAAAAAAAGAAAAGAAAAAACTAAACAAAAAACAAACAAGAGACAGTTTTCAATCACTCAAAAGTTCGACCACATTTGTGGTTCTGCAAGGCAATTTTCTCCACAAGCTTCCAGTTTCATATCACTGCATATGGAGATCTATGAGAGGTGGCAACTTTAATGAAAAATAAAAAGATGTGGAGGGAAGTTACATGGCGGTTCATTTCTTGCTTATTTATTTATTTCTTTATTTGCGGCTGCCGGTGAGATGCTGACAGAACAATCCTGCGTCAGTATCATTCAGTAACAGTGCTATCATTCAAGAGAGGCAATTCATCATAAGGCTGCCACTGAGCCGACACCAGCCATCACAGCTGGGTCCTCTCCGCCTGCCTGTCAGTCAGTCTGTCAGCGACAGCAGCACCTCTCTGCTCTCCAGATTAGAGAACTGAAAGCACCAGCCAAAGCCCCAACACACCACATCAACACTGTCTGACTGCTGAGGGCAAAGAGGTGACAGTAATGACACGCGAGAGTGGAAGTAACAAATTCTCGTTTTACTCTTGTTACTGTACTGGGGTAGCTTTTTGTGGCATTAACTAAAAAATATCTAAGGTCCAGGAGGTTGAGACAGTCTACTCCTTTATCAAATTACAGCAAAGTTGGCAGTGTTCAAAGGAAATCAAGTTGCCATGGTCCCTGGGTCTTGGACCCAGGATTTCTGTACGTTTGTGTTTCTTGTTAGACGGGGCTCATGTTTGTCTCTAGTTCTTCATTGATTCTTCTTTTTTCTTAAATATTCTCAGGTGTTAGTCTTGGGATTCATAGCCATTAGTTTTTGTGTGTTGTTTCGTGTTAATGTTCAGAGATGTTTTTTGGATTCTTGTGCTTAATCCTGCTTCTATCATATTATTCTGTATCCTTTTGTCAAGTTTTAGTTACTTGTTTTATTATTTTATTATTACAATGTCTCCTGTCCTGACTCTCTCACCCCAACCGGTCGTGGCAGATGGCTGCCCCTCTCTGAGCCTGGTTCTGCTGGAGGTTTCTTCCTGTTAAAAGGGAGTTTTTCCTTCCCACTGTCACCAAGTGCTTGCTCATAGGGGGTCGTTTTGACTGTTGGGTTTTCTCTGTAATTATTGTAGGGTCTTTATCTTAAAATATAAAGTGCCTTAAGGTGACTGTTTGTTGTGATTTGGTGCTATATAAATAAACTTGAACTGAATTTGTCCCCCCTTGTTCCTTCTTCCAATAAATATAGTTTGTGGTCCTCTTTTGGACTTCATAACAGCCTAATAAAACAACTCGCTCTTTGTTCAGTTTGCCTTCTGTGTCAGCATTTTGGGCCCTCAAATTTAGCTGTTGCATGTATTCCAATTTGTAGGAAATCAAGCTTAATCCCCACTAAAGCGCATGGAGAAAAAAGTTAATGCTGTGCTCGATGCTAGATCTTTGCTAAATGATGTCAGTTAAATGATGCCAGCAAGTTTTGCAGTTAACTTGCTGGCATGACTAGAACACTAAAGAGTCTATGTAAAAGATATGGACACGGTGATGTCACCCAGGATGGCTAGGTTCCTTAATAGACCATTAACACTAGAACCACTAAAGGGATCATTTTGACTCCTTTGGCATTTTAAAATCATATAACTGTTAAAATAAAACACTACGAGCTAGGGTTTATTCATCATATAATCAGTAAATGATGGTGTGGAGAGCTGGGCAGCTTGCTGGCTGTGCAGAGCACTGGGTGCATCCAGGCTGACCAAGCAGAGAGTCCAGAGTGTGGAGTGTCTTTTTCACAGTGAGCACTTTGTTTTTATACTTTCTTTATTTTGACATTAATACATGTTATCCAAAATTCATGTTATTCCAAAAATATTTAACCTTTTCATAATGTTCTTCTATAATAATTACTTTTTTTTAAGATGTATATGGTATTGTGTTGTATTTTGTACCCATACCCTTTGTTTATGAGTGGATTCTAAAATCTAAGCACTCTAAATTATTTGTACAACTAATAAACCCCTAAAATTTAATCCTAAACTCTTAATCTCAGGAAACAATGAAAACTGATCAGAAGTTAAATTTGCTAAGATAAGATAAGATATCTTTATTGTCAATACAATGAAATTTTGTTGGAGCCATCCTCCAGGTGCTGAAATAATAAATACAAGATAGAAATAAGAAATATGAATAAAATAAATAAGCATCTGGTATTTATAGTGAGCAGAGGTAGTATGATGCAATATTTACAGTAAGCAGCAGTATAAATGACAATAAACAGTTTATTTACAACTGAGTGCAGTGTGCTAAAGTGGTGCAGTGGATGTGCAAGGAGATTGTCTGTTGAGTTTGATATGGTCAGTGTTCAGTAGTGTAACAGCTCTGTGGTAAAAAGCTGTTTTTCAGTCTTGAGGTCTGGGAATACAGGGTCCTTGTAACACCTCCCAGACGGCAGGGGGTGAAGAGGCAGTGCCCGGGATGTGTGCTGTGGCCTGCCTGGTGCAGTGGGTCCTGTATATGTCCCCTAGTCTGGGGAGCTGGGTGCTGGTGATCCTCTGAGGAGTCTTGATGATACACTGGAGACCTTTCCTGTTGCCTGCAGTGTAGTCAGAGTACCATACTGAGATACAGTATGTGAGGATGGACTCAGTGGCTGACCAGTAGAAGCTCACCAGCAGCTGTTGTGGGAGTCGCGCTCTCTTCAAGCACCTCAGGAAGTGAAGCCTCTGGAGACCTTTCTTGACTGTCACTGAGGAATTGACAGTCCAGGTCATGTCGTGGCTGATATTGAGCCCAAGGTACTTGATGCTCTGCACGATCTGCACTCTCTTGCCACTGATGGTGATCAGGCGATGGAAGAGGGGCCTCAGTCTCCTGAAGTCCAGGATCAGCTTCTTCGTCTTTGCTGTGTTGAGGATCAAGTTGTTCTCTCGGCTCCAGTTCTCCAGGTTCTCGAGCTCTGGCCTCATCACTGGATGTAGTCCTGCCTACCATGATGGTGTTGTCTGCAAACTTTATGATGGTGTTGGCTTGGTCTTGTGGGTGGGTTTGCAGTTTTGTGTGTAAAAGGAGAAGAGGAAGGGGCTCAACACACAGCCCTGTGGTGTGTTGGCATTCAGGGGTGATGCTGGAAGAGACCCGCTCCCCCATGCGCACAGTCTGTGGTCTGCTGCTGAGGACGTCCAGGACCCATCTGCTCAGGTGTGTGTTGAGAACCAGGAGGTCCAGCTTGCCAGATTGGTAGTGAGTTTGTGGGGGGAGATAGTGTTGTAGGCGGAGCTATCATCAATAAATAGCATCCACACACAGGTATCTTGCTGGTCTAGGTGGGTCAGGGCAGAGTGGAGGCCCAATGACACAGTGTCCTCGGTTGACCTGTTTGCCCTGTAGGCAAACTGGTGTTCGTCCAAGGACAAGTGATCCAGGATAAGTTGCTCGAAGCACTTCATCACCACCGGTGTCAGGGCCACTGACCGAAAGTCACTGAGAGACTTGATGGCTGATTGTTTCTGCACAAGGATGTTTGTCACTGATTTGAGGCCTGCTCCAGGGAGATGTTAAACAGGTCTCTGAGCACTGCTGTCAGCTACCCTGCACAGCGCTTCAGAACCCGTCCTGGTACTCCTTCAGGTCCTGTAACCTTTTTGGGGTTGATGTGCTGCGGGGTCTGTCTCACCTCATGGGGGCTCAGCACCAGTGCTGTGCCCGCATATTTTGTAGATTGTCAGCCCAATCAAACCTGCCAACGAAGCGGTTCAGGTCATCTGGGAGAACAGCGTTAGAGGAGCTGGTGTGGATGCTGTTGTAGCCGGTGATGTCTGGAAAATGTTTACAGAGGTCAGAGCAGAGGGCCATTTTCCCATAAACTTTTATGGGATTGGGAGCCTTTTTTCAACCAACCATAGGGAGTGCCCCCAGTGACCAGTTTGAAGAATGCAGGTTTAGGCACCTCCGTACTCACTTGATCCAGAATCCATGTCCATCTTTTATAATGTCAATGGGATAAGCATTGCTCTGGTTGTGCGGTTATATGTTAGTGTACACCGTCACAGTCAACTTACAACTACTCATTTTCTTTATTAAAGTAATGCAGAGCCTCGCTGATTAGCAGGTTTTCGATCTACTGAGTTTCCATCTTGCTTGTGTAAAGATTCCTGTCACAGAGGGAGGTGAGTGCTGCCATCTGTGGGGAATGAAGCCCAGGCGTGCCTGTGCAGCATCTTAGACCCAACAGTTAACTAATACATTCGTATTTATAGTGCTTACTAGCACTATAACAATGCCCAGTCAACTAGTAATAATAGTAAAATATCCAATCTGATTGGCTCTGCAGTTTTTTCACTTAGCAGTTTTTCTGGAATGACCAACAAAAATGACTAAATGAGGATGCAGAGAAGCATCATTTTAAGAGCACTGTAGTGGCTCAATGAGACATGAAACAGCTCCCTAAAGAGAGTTGTGCCTTAAGTCAGGCTTAGCATAAATTTTAAACAGTTTATTATTCATCTACAGACAATGCCAAGCCAGCAGGGGCAAACAAGGCAGTTCGCCTGCACTAATGTTGTCTTCCTTTAAAAAGTGAGGCCAGCCGCCAGGGTTTCCAGCTAGCCCTCATGGCTAAGGCAACGCCATACATCTGCCATGGATGTCAAGTCACTGGAATATCTACCGAGAGGGAGAAGAGGGAGAGACACACAACAACCGAATGCATTTTTCTTTTTTTTTGGCTCATCATGTTGTGTATCCTGAGACAAGACCTGACAGGCAACCCAGTAATTAGATTTTACTCTATGCTAAAATGTGTTCTAGAGAGGTTGCTATCAAACATCATTTTATGACTGATGGAAAATCAATTTGCCACAATTCACCGGTGTTTGCAGACTTATTGTTTAGTATATGAAATACCAGGTTGTTTTTTTTTTTTACTGCTGTTATTTTTATTTTAAGCAATAAAAAAACATAAAACCAGGATGTTGCATAACACAACTGAAACACTTCATCATCACAAAAAAGCAACAAATAAAAACAAACTCATGTGAGCAAAGAGTCGTGCAAAAAAGAACAAAAAGACTTTTTCATTTAACTCTAAGTACTAAGTTTCTTTGTTGCTAATGGTAGAAAGCACATTTAGTAGGATGCACTGTGCTGAAAGCTGCCAGGGTAGACCTGCTCTTTGCACAAAGGAGAGCAGTATAACAGGAGCTGTTAGGCGCCTCTAATTTCTGAGGTGACATTTTGTCAATATCGCTACACAGCTTCTCTCCTTAGTTACCGTCTCCCCTCAGTTATACTGAACGGAGTCCTGAGACACATCCTGAAGGTCGAAGATTTTGATAAAAATCTCCTTTATAAAGCCAAAACACTCAGAATCATCTGATGCCCTGCAGCACACTAAGCATTTTTTTTACTTAACAGGGCCTATTATACTCATTTCTAAGCCCATGTTTAAAAATAAGGACTCTGAATCACTGTTCTAAAAACACCTGTCTGAAACCAGCCATTTTTCCTGTCAGTCAACCTTCTTCTCAGTGGCAAAGAAAACATCTAAACAGCAGCAGCTCAGATTAGTATTTAATATTAAGTTTTAGGGGGTTAATTAGTTATTTTTACAACTGATTTAGATTATATCATAAAATATATCACAATTCAATAATGGACAAAGGATAGCTGACACATCTAAATAATTTTCACTCGACCTGCAGCCTCTCTCTCATCCATCGTCAGCAATACTCCGCCTCAGTCTGCAGCCCTCCTCAGCTCTGCTCCTGAGGCCTGAAACCCATCCGATTCAGCTGCTCTGCTCTGGATTTCACCCTTTATTTGCTTGAATTCGTTCTCCACACTCTGGACTCTCTGCTCAGTTCAGCTATGGTTTCCCCGCTGCTATGCACAGCCAGCAACCCGGCCAGTTCTCCATGTGTCCAGTCACACTGCCCCGCTCTGCTCTGCCCATCAGTATCCCATCCACGCACCGTTCAGCCCTGCAATGGTTATTAATCTTTTATCTAACTACAGTCCTGTATATAGTATATTTATGTATCAATCAATATTTGAACTCAGTAAGCAAACAAATGTAGCCCACTCTCTTCTGTGCACCTTCAGAAGCTCCACCCTCTAAATTCATAGAAGTTTATTGCTAATACTAGAACTGTGTACCTTTCACATTTGAAACAGTACCAGTAACGTATATTTTATTTTTTTTTAAACATTTTACACACTGAACAAAATAAAATAAAATAAAAGTTTTCTTCAGAAAGTCTCATTCTTTCAAGCTGTTGTTGCATCTTCCTCTGTATAACCTGGGAATCCCTGAGCACATGTACTGATATATCGTTGAAAATACGGTAAAAATCAACACGATCATGCACTCATATCTTAAATGAGACTAACTGAAACAATCCTTTTGGTGCGTGCCGCAGTTTGCAAAGGCAACAGAAACAAGCAAACCCTATAAAGTACAGAGTTCAGTACCTGGCCCTAATAAAAACTACCAACAGGGCTGGAGCCTATCCTAGCTGTCATAGGAGGGAGGACGGTTACACCATGGACAGGTCACCAGTCTGTCAAAGGGCTAACACAGAGAAACTATTCACACCTATGGGCAATCTAGAATCACCAATTAACCTAACCCCACTGAGTACTCAGAGAAAATCATGCAAACATGATAAGAACATGAAAGCTCCACACAGAAAGGTCCGGACCAAGGTGGATTCAAACCTAGACCTTCTAGCTGTGAGGCAACAGTGCTAACCACCAGGCCACTGTGCTGCCCCTACTATAAAGAGTCCTTATAAAAGGTTAAACTTAAGGCATTAGACACAAAGGAAGGGAAATGCAGTGTAAATTTGCCATCATTGCCACAAATCAGAAGTGCACAGCTGGAGGTATTAACACAAGAATGAGATGAAGTACCTGCGGTGGAGCTCAGTCGAGATATCACCCTGTCATAGGTGTAAAAATGCTTTGACTTTCTTAATAGGACAGCTTTTGATTTGACATTCATTAGCAGACGGAGTCTGCTGCTTTGTGTGTCCCCAGACTTCACTGGCCCCGAAAAGAAAAAAAAAAAGAAAAAGAGTCCATCTGTCTAAAGCACAAGCATGAACCCTGAGAGGCAAAAACAGCACCTATTAGATAAGTGTGTCTCTTTGTGTCTCATTGATCAGGCATCTGAATCTAGGCCTGCATTTCCACTGGTAAAGACCCTTCCTCTAACACATCTGTCATCTCTGTAAACGCTTCATCTTAAGCACTGATGCTGCCGTTCCTGGGCACCATGAAACAGATGGCAGTGTTAAATCTGAATGATGTAGTACACGTCCCTTGTGGACTTTGTTTTCTTCCATCGCCATTAGTCTTCCGGTCCGCTGTGATAAATTTGAGGAAATCTAGTAGGACATTACAAGGGGCTGTAAAGATAATACGTCAGTGGTCTGATGTGGAGGGAGGCTGCATTTCTACCGTTAGCCTACTTCCTGCATATTGCACACTTTTAACCGATCATGACTGTGTCTCCTTAAGCAGAAAGTGCTTCCTCGATGCTTCTTGTGTAATCATGTTTTTCATTCATTCTTGGCACAAGGTTGAAAAGTAAAACGCTGATGAAAAATGTCTCTCACTGAACGCTCTGATTATACTGGCTCTGTGATTTTCACAGACAACACCACAATGAAAATATACGGGCAGAAAGAAAGCGGAACAACCTTTTTTTCTCCACCATTTTGTGTGAAATGAGGCTCACGTAATTTCAAATGAAAACCTTCGTTATGGATACACTGGTGATTGCTCAGCGTGGTGACTGATTGCAAAGCCATCTCCACTGCTGACCCCCTGCCGCAGAGTCACAAAGAGGGACAAAATGGCCTACGGCAAAGATTTGACTTTCCAAATAAGTCCTCTTTTTGGTTTTGAGCAGGGAATTTTTGCTACTTTACCTCTTTTTTGGAAACTAAAAGAAGTCCTCCTCCAAGGGAAACACTGTTCCAGTCAAGTCAGGTACTGCGGTCTTTAAAATTCAGCATGCTTTGGATGTTACGTTCTGAGCATCTGGACTCTGTGAAAGACTTTGTCTTATTTATGGCGTATTAAATTTACAACATGTGACTTTTGGTCTTGAGACAGAGAGTACTGTAAATCCCACCCTCCTTTCCCTCAGAAGGTGTAATTCCCGCCATATCACCTGTCACTTATCTTGACAAGCTGCCTACCTCAGAAACAGCATTAGGTACCCAGCATCTGTGACGCCACCACAGGCGTTTCAGAAGCAGACAGCTAAGGCAGCCTGCACCAAGAATAAAAAAGAAAACACAAGTTTTCCTGTATTACTAACTGTCTGCCTTAGGCCTCTGACACAACACGACATCAAAGTGGTAGCAATGACGAAGGCTGAATGATCAAACACCTTGAGTCACTCTGTGCAGTTAAACACACTGTAAAGACTGTAGGCGAGACCAAGTGGCTGCTGACATGCATATCATTCTGGGCCTTTGCGTAAGCATGAGTCGCTAAGCTTGAGTTGTCAGCCTGTGGTTCTCTTGTGCTGGAGGAAAAGTAAAGGAGGAAAATTTTTTTTAAAATAAATTCCACTAAAATCACTGAATAAAGTTAAATAACGAGGAACTTCTCTGTCTACTGCGGTCAAACACCTCATCCAAATACACAACAGAAACTCTGGCCATGAGTTGCCATAGATGCCCAATTATGGCCAAGTGACAGCAGATGGCCCGCAGTAAGTGGCCTTTAGCTGGAAATCTATGACCTTTGAAAGATACTTTTCTACCAATCATTTTTAGCTGCGCTATCGGCACGACTAACGGCTGTCTCCGCATTAGTCGCTCGGTCCACCACTTTGTTCTTAACAGCAGAACACTGTTATTTTCTTTGTTCACGGTTCTCATTAAATACAGACCATTTGTGAAATTCTGGGCTGACTGGCCCTTAAACTCTTCTGGCTTCTTTAAAGGCTCCATCACACTGTTTAAATAAGCACAAACTCAGTGATACACATTTAGAAAACTTGACCCTATATTACACAACAGATAAATATCGACTGATGCTGGGCTGATAAATCACTGCGTCGCTAGTTCTCAGAAGATGAACCCTGGCTGCAGCCCTGATATCTCATATATTTTGGCACACTGGTCAGACAAAATATAAATTTTCAGTAGTTTTCTTGCTACTGGATCAGTGCCACTGTGTTTTGTTCTAATTACTAATAACAAATGAATGAATATTATACCTATGTAACGTAATCCTGTGAGAATGTTAGCATTGCAAACATTAGCAAGTAGCTCAAACTAGTGCAAAAAACTAAAATAATATAGAATAATTATAATGCTAATGTATAGGCCTACTGGATAGATTTTCTCGTATTAGCTTTTTGGCTGGAGAAGTTCTCCAGTGCCTCCAGTGCACCATAAACGTGTAAATGTAAGAAAAGACCACAGACTTCCTATCATACACTGACGTGGATGCACTGCCATAAAAACAAACATTTCATAGCAGGAATTGTATGCTGCATCTTTTATGCTGTAATAATAATCACATAAGTATACTTGTGGCCAACCCTTTCCTATGTATTAAAGCAGGGTACACTGTAGGCCAGGCCTACGTGGTGATTAACAAGTTGCTACCCTGCGAGCGTGCAGCGTGGCTTGTTTTTCACTGTCAAATTGGTCCAGCACTGATAAGAAAATGCTCGGGGAGAGGGGGTGGGCATGCATCTTTTATATACAGTCTATGGGTCTGACCCCTTTAGTGTTTGTTATGATCTTTTTGTATTGTTTGCCCAACCAACCTCATAATTACTTGCTGCACGTTCCTGATTAAGCTTGTTTTGGGGTTATTTTTTAAGTAGTGCCCTGAAACTACTTAAAAAAACACTTTTCCTGTGTTCCACTTCCTGCCCGTCTCTTGTCTAAGAGTTGCTCTTGTTCCTCTGGGATGTGTCTGCCCTTTAAAGCATTGTCACACAGCTTTCCTTGTGCCCACGGGCTTCTGGATCCATCCTACAATGTAGCATACTAAAGCAACGTGCAAGGGAAGGTGCGAGGTGTCAGCAGGAGGAAGTCTCTGAGGTGTCACATATGAAATAATACTTTGATCACTCCCGAGCTGCATGAAATCACCTCACCACGACCCCTCCAAGTGTCCGGCCGGTGCCGTGCCACAGCTGTCGTCCTCCTCATTTCCCTACAGAAACGTCACTGCCTCTCCACTAATAAAATTAAAGACCCTCTCCTCACAAGTACCCCACCACCACCACCACCACCACCAGCCTCCTTGACCATAGAGCTTGATTGGTAGCAGAGTGCTGCAGTTTTCAATGACTCTCCAGAGATAAAGCTGCCTCTTCAAAAAATGATGATAGCTCAGTGCTCTGTGTAGTATAAACATGGTAAGAGGAGGCTGTGATCTGGGAGCTTGCGGACCGACAGCCACGGCTGTCACGCTGAGGTAGTGTTTTGTGAGGTTCCCCGAGGCGTCAGCTCGCTTCTGAAAGATGTAAATGTCGTGAAATGTCTTCGGGGCATCTAAAAACAGCTTTTTAGCTCGAGTCTTATGTCTTAAGGTTGTGAGCGCCTTATTTGCCTTTCAAATTTAATTATGTCTAAATTACTCAGTTCTGGCTGTTCTGTATGACACAGAGTGTACAGTACAGTTACACAGGTTGTCTTGTTTCATTTGTCAGGGCTTACATTTTTTTTGTGTGTGTCTTTGTAGACAGTAATGTGTGGTAAAACACTTTTATACAAGTTAAACACGGCACAGAATCTTAAGATCTCTGTGACTGCAGGGCAATGTCACACAGAGAGATGTAAAACAAGTGAGTATATGCACGGGCACTCTGCATTTACACATAATATTAAAACCACTGTGTGCAGATTTTTGAATCATATTTTTTAAATGACTCTGAATATAGAATGTATTTGTTTGTGGGGGAAATTTTAAAAAAAAATGCCCTTTACTTGAGTATTCCTTTTTGCCTAGAGCTGAAACAATTGGTTGATCAGTCATTTAACAGATAGGTAACAGATATTTGACTACAGCAAGCTAATTAAAAAATTCTACTAATCAAAAAGTGCTGTTAATTTTCAATCATTAACGGCAAAGATTCCACAGTTCCTCTTACTCAGTTATTGAGCTGTGGCTACTTTTCTTTGTTATTTTCTTTACGCTAAATATAAAAATATTCCTGAATATTTTCAGGTGTTCAGCTGTTAATCATACAAAATAAGGAGATTCCCATCATCCTCTTGGACTCAGGTAAAAGGATATTCACAAACTTTTAGAGTTTTATAACCACTTACAAGTGTTGCAACTTTAAATCCATCTTGAAACAGCTCTGGGCCGTTCAAGCATTATCTACTAATCTGATAAAAACTGCTTAGTTAAGGTTTTGAGGAACCCTTTACCCTGGAAGATAAACTTATCATACCACCTTTGCTGTTGCGAAATTCATATCAGGATTTATTTTTTTTTGAGTACCATGCCTCTGTTTTTAATGTGATTTAAAAAACATAAGCCAACAGTTGCCACATCAAAACCCTCAGAACTAAAGATTACAATCCTCAAGACATTTCTGTCCTAATACGAGTTTACTCTGCTGCCACTAACAAAAATGATTAATGGAGACTGCGTGCTAAATGAATGACTTAATACAAGTAGCCTTAACGTTTGATTACTTAAGAAGAGCTTTAGACAAACAGCTGCACTATATATGCATAAATATGAAGCTTTAGGCAAAACAATAATTTTCTCAAAAAATGACTTAGGCCATTATTTTAGTGAGGTGATGACATGGGAGATGCCTGAAGGGCACTTTGAAGAATGGATCATTACTAGCAGCGGGCGCTCCAACCAAAGCTTTTCAAGTAAATTTTTAATCTACATAATTTTAGAAAACAATGAAACATACCCAAATGTGAATGGTTGCTTATTCTGCTCAAAATTAAGATCCAAGAATATTTAAATAACTTATAATTTAGAGAGAAAAATGGTTTAGTCAATGAGTGTTTATATAGTGGCAGTACAAATCAATGCAATGCATTTCTACTCTGCTGAATCATTAGGTCTAAGTAAGATGAAGTCTTATAGGACAAAATATTATATAACAAAACAGATCAGTCACATTTATTACATTCACTACAGAACAGCATTTGAAGTTAACAAAGGTATCTGATGCTGCATTGCAATCAGTTTAAGAGGAGCAGCCTTTTAAAAGCCCTCCTCTTTCTGTCTTTATGTGTTCACAAATTTGGCAGCACTGTTTCTAGCATAAGGCCATCGGGGTAATACCATGACAGAGAGACTGTAAATTGTTCTGCTTGTTATCCTCCGGCAAGTGAAATCCTTCCACGCAATCGGAGCTCAGATTGGTGACTGGGAGCTCCTTAAGCTGTGAGAAACATTGTTAGGAGACTTCTTGTCCAGACACACACACACACACACACACACACTCACATATACACTCTCCTCATGGCCCTGCTGCAGCTGGGACCAGCTATGACTTTCCTCAAGGTGAAAATAATGCACCGTTGTCCATCACAAAGCTAAATAGGATTGTGACTGTGACGAGGGAGCTATGGCTCAGCATTCTGTCGAAGTTTTAATTGCGGAAGCAGCAATTAAAGGTAACAAATATATCACTGGCTGTTATTTTTTTAGGGTATGTACACCGTTTACTCTGGCAGGAAGGATATTTAGAACTACAGACAAACAAAGAGGACATACCACAAATTATATCCTGTGTTTATGGACAAACAATGAAATTTGATCTGTCCAAGACCACTTATCCCTGGCCCTGCATAAAGCTTCTGTTTCATGCATGCACAATATCAGCCTGCAGTAACTTCTGAGCCACATCCAGGGCACAGGACAAACAAATAAGAGAGGAAGTAAGTGCATCAGCTGTCTCTGGAGGCGCAGGCTTCTGTGTCTGAGCCCTATTAGTTGCTTCGTCTCCCTCCAGATAACAGACATGAAAATTTCTGAGTCCACCCAGCTTCCACCCTCCAGCCTCTACTTGATGGACTCCATTTTTTTCCCCCATGTGCTGCCACCAAAACACTCCCGCCATTATTCACAGGGTTGCTTTTAAAACAAATAGGCTCAGACTCCTGAGGCGGACCAGCAAGCATGTGTACACCCAGCCGCCAACATTTCAAGATCCAAACCTCGGTCGGTGCGCATTGGAGACGCAGTGTGTGTGTGTGTGTGTGTGTGTGTGTGTGTGTGTGTGTGTGAGAGAGAGAGAGAGAGAGAGAGCACAAAAAAAAGAAAGCAAAAAGAGAGAGAGAGAGAGAAAAAGAGAGAGAGCGATATCACAAAAGATGGATGAAGCCGAGGTGACATACATCCTGACACCTCTACAAAAGAAAACATCGACCACCCTACTCACAAAAGCCAGGAGACAGAAGAATGCTTTTTTTTGTTCTCTCTGACTGATTTCCTTTTTTGCCCCAGCTGCCGCCAATTCAATCCAATTTTTGACACCCTAAATGTGGCAACAATCATTCTTTCTTTGAAGTGGCACAGGCAGGCCTACATAAATGTAGTGCATTGTGTGCTGATAAAATACAGTGGAAGACCAAAGTGAAAGCCTTTGACCTTGTGTGGCTTGGAAAGTGTGATAGCCGCCTGGATATAAGAAAATCAATATTCTACATTTAGCTGTCCGGTACCCTATGTTAAATGGAGCAGCATACCACAAAGACTGTTTATGTCACAGTGAAACATTGAGAGAAACGCACCTTTAGTCAAATTTATTATTATTTTTTTAATTAAAATGATTAAAGCATAGATAATGTGTTTATCGCAAAGAGCTGGAGTGAATTCCTTAGAGCGAACGGTAATTACGTCACTGAAGCTGTGGAGGGAGGTTTATTTTAAGCTCTTAGATTCAAAGATTAGATTCTTACTAACAGCTAGACCCAGACTTTTTAAATCTTCAACACCTGCCTAATTGTATTTTTGGTTTAAGTTCAACTGCGACATTGTGTTTTCTGAGAATAGCTTAAAGGACGACTGAAAGGTCAGTGAAAACATTTCACACTTCACAAAAGACTTCATTAACAGCAAGCATCCTTCTGAGCCTCAAACAGGACAGAACAGCATAAATGACTCCTAACAGCACGCGCGCCATAATCCAGCTGCTCGCAAGCCGCAAGATATCGAAATCTCACATTGTTAGCTCATATCCTCATTCCCTACTTAAGGCCAAAAGCCCAGAATGCAGTGAACTCGTATGCGGCTCCTAGAACTTCTTTTTTATACTTCAAGAGATGTAAACACAACTTGTTGCGCGTTAAACTGCTTTTTCATTCAGCGCACTCACTCAAGCTGTTAAGAGAAATGTCATTTTCAAGGTTCTGCCCTAGTATGAACTCTAAAGCGCAAGATAACATACAGTAAATTCAAGCTGCATAAAAGAGCATTAGTTTTTCATGGATCCTTTGAAAAGGGGCGCTGTTTCAGCTTTATGGTCATTTTGCACAATGCAGTCATACTGTACTGTGTTAATGTTTTAGCCTATTGTTTCTTTTATTCGGGGAGGGTACTTTGAGGTTTTTTTGGCAAATACGGTGTTGCAAATGTTTTGCTCAAACATACATAGAAGAAGCGAGACTGTCAAACCAACAGTCACGTTTTCTTTGAGCGACGGCGGTTTCATATTCTTAACCCAGTAACGCCAAGTGTGTCATATTTGATACAAAGCTTAACCCAAAGCCTGATCCTGCTCTTAGCTTGGACTCGCTCATTCAGGAGATGCTCCTGTACTCTGGGGACAGTTTGAGGACTACCCCCTAACTTGTAGATAGTGTATTACAGTATGATAACATATTAGTGTACATTATCTCAATAAAGAGCTCAGTGCCTCAAATATTTAAACATGTTGTTGGAAGTTGCACGTTTACACATAAATCCTTGGAATAAATAGACAATACTGATGACTCTTTTGGTTAAAAAGCAGAACTTACTTTTGTCCTTGATTACTGTAATTGTTGTCGTATGATTCATATCCCTGGTCATCATAAGCTGTTCCGTAGCCGTCGTCATATTCCTGTAGTTAAGAAACAGACAAATTTTTACCCAGTTTAGAAGAAGCTCAACGCAGAAAGAAATCAAGCAAACATTTTGACATTGATAAGATGTTGATATGACAAGCTGTTCAACATCACACCTGCTGAAATGTAGAGCGATGAGGTTGAGAAAACATACAGTATGATTAATAAATGCTGCTGTGTTGTGCTGTTTGTTTAGCTTGTGATTAAATACCTTTCTGACACTCGTGAACAACAACATGCGAGTCTCTTTAAATCTCATCTCTTACTAAGAGCGGCTTTTTCTTTTGCAGTTCAGTGCGTCAAAGCTTTCAACACACATATAGGTCAAAAAGCTTTATGTGCTGCTGTTGGAAGTCCATATGCGGCGGCACCATTAGAGCAGCAACTGCAGCCCTGCCCTTGTCTCTGTGTCAACTGACTGACAGTGGGATGCAAAGACTTGCTGTGGCTATGTTTCATCAGCACCTCAAAGGATGAGCCTTGAACATCTGTTTATACTCCAGCAATCTGCACCCCTCCCACCCCCGCACTCTACCCAGGCCCCCGCCAAGAGGAACATCAAAGAGAACCAGTGCCGCACCCGTCCTAATTTGGGATAAATGGGACTTATGTTCCACAAAAGGCGTCGACCCCTAGCGACACATCTCTCATCCCCCACACACTTCTTGGCTAATTCCATCTGCCCCTTATTTGCATGCTTGAAATGAATGTCTGTAAGATTTAGCACCAGAAGAAAATGCTCATCACATCCATGTTATTATTAAAAACTTAAATCCTGATTAGAAACATGCATTTGCCAAATGACAGCACTTGAATTGACTCTTTTATCTTTAATCCTTCAGACATGAAGTGAAGGGAAGGAACTACATGTGACTTCCAACAAAGCGACCCGGATGTAGAAAGACTTTCCTGTTTCTGGGTTAAGTATAAGACACGGACTTGTTTTCTTAAACTGTGGTGGAAATGTTGCAGCTGGATTTTAGGAGTCTGTTAGAAAGGAATATGCTGAAGACTCTAAATGGTGATTTTAATATTCATATTAGTAATCTTAGTCTGGGGCTTTCTGTGTGGAGCTGGGATGGTCTCCTCGTGTTTGCATGGGTTTCCTCCCACTGTCCAAAGACATGCAGCTACTGTGGTCAGGTTGTTTTGTGTTTCACGATTGCCCATGAGGTGTGAATTTGAGTGTGAATGGTTGTCTGTCTCTCCGTGTTAGCCCCCCCCCGCCCCCGCAACCCTTAACAAGATAAGCAGAGGAGAATGGATGGATATGGGTAGTCTTACTGACAGAATAACTTAATAAGTTTGATTTGGTACAATCCATCCAACCCACATTCATGAACACTAAGGACCTTAGTATTACTTCTATTATTCTTTTGGATGTAGCTATGTCTAACTATTTTTGTGTTTTCTTTGATGGCTGATCACCCACTCATCCAAGCCAGATCTAAAAGAGGTATTTCAATGAAAACACAAGTGTTTTGGAAATAACATAGTAGTAAGTATTTTATTTTGCATAACAAAAGAGAAACTGCAGGAAAGCTGAGCATAAATGGAGAAAACCCAAGCTTCAGATTGACTGACATTTTTAAAGAGAGTCCTGGTAACTACAACTTGGAGGTAACAGTGTTGGAGCATTTGTTAGTTCTACAACAGTAAAAAAAAGTTTGAGTATTAAAGTGCCTTGAGGTGGCTGTTGTGATTTGGCACTATATAAATGAAACTGAATATAATATTGTTAGTGTTCTGATTAATAAAATCAGAGAAATAGGTTGTCTGGCTCTACGTACCTCAGTTACCTCCATAGTTTGTCTCAACCATGAGTTTTCTTAAAACTACTTTCAGCAGCTTAGCCCCCAAGGTCTTGAACATTGTGAAGGGTTTTCCCCTTTCTGGTATTTTGCTCTGCATCATTAAAGACTGTGGTTGTCAAACCCCTCTTGAAAAATTGAAATTTCCTTCCTGCTGTCAATTATTGGGCCCCTCTTGCTTAATCTGCATATGCTTCCTCTGAGTGACATCACCAATACAACGTGGCTTATCATAACTATGCAGACGATGCACACATTTATTTCTCTCTCACCAATTTTGATCCTATGGACTCACTATGTTTGCGCCTTTAAGAAATAAAACCTAAATGCAAATATTTTTCCTTCAGTTAAACTGAGACAAAATGAAGATCATCCTTTTGGAAACAAAAACTGCAACTTAGGTCACATCTTGAATCTAGGGCTCCAAAGACTTCAACCCATGTCAAAAAATTTTAGTGTAATTATGGATGAGGACATTAGTTTCACTGAACATCTTAGGGCTATAACCAAATCAGCTTTTTGGGATCTCAGAAATATAGCTATATTTTTTAATTTTATGGAAAGCACCCTGAATAACTGTAGTAAATAAACTAGACTGGCCTTGCCTTGTCTTGTTTTTTTTGTTTCTGTGCATCTAGAAGGACTGCTGACTTCTGTCTTTGTGATTTCTTGAGGTAGCTTTAAGGGAATTAAAGTCCCTTCTGACATTTCTAATTTCAGAGTTACAAGGGCTTTTGCAACATCAACAATTTCTCGCGGGAATGCGAGGGCTACGTTTAGTCAACAACTGTACTTTCTATGTATGAACCCTTTTGAACCCACTTCAAAATCAGAGGCTCTCAAAAGGCAGTGCAATTTTGTCAAAAGCTATGTAATTAAAAGCACTTTTCCAAAGGCAGAGGAAACTGAAGGCTTTCCTCAGCCTGAAGCCCCCTAATAAATAAAGTGGCAATAAAGGGACTAGGCTGAGAAACACAAGCTGGAAAAAAATATTTAATTCATAGCATCCACCAGGTCATTGGCAACCTGTCTAGGATTAGGTTTAGCTTGATGTCCGCCTCTTTTCATAGAAATTTTACCTACTTGGAATACTAAAATGGATAATTTAAAAACACAACTGTAATTCCAAACCCAAATCTTACCTTTGGAATCAGCATCTAGTGGTCGTTAGAGGAACTGCAGATTTTGGCAAAATGCCATAACTTTAATGTTGAAATGAGAGCAGATTAAGCTGTTACATAAAATAGAGGACGGCAGAAATAAAGGACCATCTCTGATATAAGCCTGCTTCAGAAAAGTCAGAAAAAACTATCCAGTGGGGATTGGTGACATCACTAATTACTGACATAAGTCAACTGGCAACTACTGGATCTTTTATTATGAATTAAGTCTAGAAGCTTTACACACCAAAGAATACATGACTTTCTCTGACTCCATGGTTTATTACGCTGCACCGGCCAAAGTGAGGAGAGAAGCATCTATTTTACATTCAGTTTCATTAAGTTGCTGATGTTGTTCGCCAACGCAACCTACATTTTCCACCCACAAACTCAAGCATCAGGTTACCAACATTATCTGTGAATCATTAATCCTAGAATACATAAAAGTTTTAAAAGAAATTGAACAAAACACGGCAACGTACCCTTTTCGTTCAAAGCCACAACTCAAGTGTTTGAAGCAGAAACAGCTTTAACTAAAAGACGACCGCAATTAGTGTGTGTGTTGCTATAAATGTCATCCCATTTGAATTTAAAATAATGCTGCTGTTTTTGTCAGAAAGATGTCTGTTTTTGTCTCATTACTCTGAGAACATCCCATTTCAATCTATTTAAAAGTTGACTGTGGTTTAAGGTCACTTTTGCAGGCTGGAATAAACAAGCGTGGTTGTGAATATTGAGTGATGGAAATCTTAAGGAGGAGAGCAAAAAAGTAGACTCGTTTGTCAAATAAGATTCAGAGAAGATAATTCATGTATTTGACTTACACTTAAAACTAATACTTTTCTTCTGGATAGAGCAAACATGTAAAATTGGTTTTTAAAGACAGCTAACAAGGTGCAACCTTTAATACAGTGAAAAAATGCAACCTTAACTGTTCAGTGTCAAACTAAATCAAAAATCAATCAGATGCTAGTCAACAGGAGTATAAAGAGAAGTAAACTTAATGAAATGTGGTACTTGGCTGCGGAGTTACATAAAATGATGTGGGGAAAATGCCACATCAGACATCTGATAGGTGTGGTTAAAGTTTGCTAGTTAATGACAGAAAGCGACATCTTGGAGAACCTGAAGTGAAAAGGTGTGGTTGACTAAAAATAACGAGCTGCGTGGGCCGTAACCAGTCAACCAGCCACTGGCACAGTATAAGAATAAAATGATTGGGCCACTTATAAATTGCATCTACATGAGCTTGTATGACACCACATTCTAAATCCTTGGTGCCCGTTTTCTGGGAAGAGTATGTCTGCAGGAGTTTCTGCCTCTTCATCCAGAAGAGCATTTGTGAGGTCAGACTCTGATGTTGGACAAGAAGGCCTGGCTCGCCGTCTCCATTCTAGTTCATCCCAAAGGTGTTTGATGGGGCTGAAGTCAGGACTCTGTGCAGACCAGTCAAGTTCTTCCACATGCAAACTCATCCAACCATGCCTTTATGGAGCTACAGTACAAGTTCCAGTTCACTGATGAGAGCCACCAGGTTGTCATATGACAAAGGAAATGGCTCTCCTACTCCTTTACAATATCCACTTTTATTTGTTTTTAAACTACATTGGTGAATTCCATTTCCTCCAGTATGAAGAATAATAACACAATGTTTGTCTATTTTCTAACACTAGTTATTGTAAAACAATAAAAAAAAATGTCCATTAATCCTGTCAAACTTTACTCTTGTGGAGTGTAGAAGGATTTTTTTGCCCCAAAATAGGACACAAAAAAGCAAACATAATTTTGAAAGACACAAAGATTTATTTTTTGAAACTTTTGAAAGAACTTTTTAAAATGAAAAATGAGCAGTTTTTCTTGATTTACGTGAATACAACAAATCACTTGCATGTATGATCCTCCAAATGTAGTCTGCCATCATGTTTTCACTGACAGATCCCTGATGTCTGTGTTCAAAGTTTCATTATATCTTGGTGGAAGAGAAGAGAAGAGAGCTTGAAAGAAGGTTAAAACCTAAATGAAAACCACTAGTAGCTGGCATCGTGTGGGAAAATGACGAATTTCTAAAATCATTGTCAGAACCACAAAAGCAAAGTTTTGGGATTAAATATATATATATATATATATATATATATATATATATATATAATACTATTTTCTTTTAGCTCCTTGTGTCAAACCTAGTGTACTATATTCATACAATATCCCAATAGGGACAGCTTTATCTTTGCATGTTTAATTACTTTATATGTGCTCTGTATTGATTTCATATCTTGTGGCTTTCACAGGCCTTTTCCCTTTATTTGTATGCGTAGTACCAACACGTATCAATTTTCTTATATAGAATAAGCACGAAATTGGAAGACTGAGTTGGTAAATGTAATGTATGATATGAGGCTTTTTATTAAAAGAGCCTTACAATTTCATTCACCTGTTAACAGATAAACATAAACCCACGTTACAGATGTACAGTGCCTTGCGAAAGTATTCGGCCCCCTTGAACTTTTCAACCTTTTGCCACATTTCAGGCTTCAAACATAAAGATATAAAATTTGAATTTTTTGTGAAGAATCAACAACAAGTGGGACACAATCATGAAGTGGAATGAAATTTATTGGATGTGTCAAACTTTTTTAACAAATAATAAACTGAAAAGTGGGGCGTGCAATATTATTTGGCCCCTTTACTTTCAGTGCAGCAAACTGACTCCAGAAGTTCAGTGAGAATCTCTGAATGATCCAATGTTGTCCCAAATGATGATAAATAGAATCCACCTGTGTGTAATAAAGTCTCCGTATAAATGCACCTGCTCTGTGATAGTCTCAGGGTTCTGTTCCAAGTGCAGAGAGCATCATGAAGACCAAGGAACACACCAGGCAGGTCTGAGATACTGTTGTGGAGAAGTTTAAAGCTGGATTTGGATACAAAAAGATTTCCCAAGCTTTAAACATCTCAAGGAGCACTGTGCAAGCAATCATATTGAAATGGAAGGAGTATCAGACCACTGCAAATCTACCAAGACCCGGCCGTCCCTCTAAACTTCCATCTCAAACAAGGAGAAGACTGATCAGAGATGCAGCCAAGAGGCCCATGATCACTCTGGATGAACTGCAGAGATCTACAGCTGAGGTGGGAGAGTCTGTCCATAGGACAACAATCAGTCGTACACTGCACAAATCTGGCCTTTATGGAAGAGTGGCAAGAAGAAAGCCATTTCTCAAAGATATCCATAAAAAGTCTCGTTTAAAGTTTGCCACAAGCCACCTGGGAGACACACCAAACATGTGGAAGAAGGTGCTCTGGTCAGATGAAACCAAAATCGAACTGTTTGGCCACAATGCAAAACCATATGTTTGGCGTAAAAGCAACACAGCTCATCATCCTGAACACACCATCCCCACTGTCAAACATGGTGGTGGCAGCATCATGGTTTGGGCCTGCTTTTCGTCAGCAGGGACAGGGAAGATGGTCAAAATTGATGGGAAGATGGATGGGGCCAAATACAGGACCATTCTGGAAGAAAACCTGTTGGAGTCTGCAAGAGACCTGAGACTGGGACGGAGATTTATCTTCCAACAAGACAATAATCCAAAACATAAAGTCAAATCAACAATGGAATGGTTCACAAATAAACGTATCCAGGTGTTGGAATGGCCAAGTCAAAGTCCAGACCTGAATCCAATCGGGAATCTGTGGAAAGAGCTGAAGACTGCTGTTCACAAACGCTCTCCATCCAACCTCACTGAGCTCAAGCTGTTTTGCAAGGAAGAATGGGCAAGAATTTCAGTCTCTCGATGTGCAAAACTGATAGAGACATACCCCAAGAGACTTGCAGCTGTAATTGCATCAAAAGGTGGCGCTACAAAGCATTAACGCAAGGGGGCCGAATAATATTGCACGCCCCACTTTTCAGTTTTTTATTTGTTAAAAAAGTTTGACACATCCAATAAATTTCATTCCACTTCATGATTGTGTCCCACTTGTTGTTGATTCTTCACAAGAAATTAAAATTTTATATCTTTATGTTTGAAGCCTGAAATGTGGCAAAAGGTTGAAAAGTTCAAGGGACTGTAGTCCTCCTCTTCTAACAATAAATAAATGGTTCTCTGACAAATAATACAGCCTGCTGTGGAGTACAGCCCATCCAAGATGTTTTTGCTTCACTTTTTGGTGAGTGTAATTCTAGCAATTTGTCAGTTAATTAGCACTAAATAGCAGATTTGTGTGTACGTACAGTACCAGTCAAATCCAGAGTTACCTGAGATAACAGTTGCAAATTAGGGCTTTATTATTAAGGCTTAACTGGTTTAAATGTTCAGAAACATTATGTTGTATTGACAAAAACAGTTTCAGTTTGGAAATAGTTAGATACAAAAATCCACAGTGGCTGAAACAGGCCTGCATTCCCCAATGGCAAAATAGCAAACTGCAAATACCCAACTTAAATCTATTAGGAGGCACATCTACAATTACAATACAGCCTGATGAGTTTTGGCAAATTAAATTGTAGTGCTTTATTTTTCTATTAATTACCACTAATTGGCAGGTATTGTACCCATGCGGTTTATGAGATTGCTGGCAAGCTTTGCTATGACTTAGCTTCCTCTGTTCTAAATAAAAAATTCCAATATGGCAGGGGCCAAAATTGTAAGTAGAGATTTCAAAATGTCTATTTTTCTATACGGTCTATGATGCACAAAGTACTCTTTAACCATAGCAGAGGCAGAGCAAGCACACTGGGTGCAGGGTTGGTAGACACTTTAATTAGTTTTCAGCAGCAGCCATTACTGCTAAGTCCTCATCTCGTCTCACTGGTGACTCTATCTAGGTGCTGTCCACTCACATTGGATAATGCTGACTGGTATTAAGGGCCACATTAAACTTTAACAATGGCATGTTATTGCCATTTATTAGAGCAGCTACTCTATAATTGAGTTACAAGAAGGCTGAGAGGAGAAACATGCCTGTTTTATAAATCACAGCGGCACATTTAAAATGATTCTTTTTTGCAGGTGTCTGTCACATAGAAAGCTTTTTAGAAATGGAGCAGAGACTGTGATGATGGTTTTAGTGAAGCGATTATAATATCTGATGTGTTTGTCCTGATATACCATTTACTCAAAATACCTTCCAGAGCACAATAGCACGACAATACTGCAACAGTTTCGTGTTTCCAGCGCTAAACAGGATTAGTGTGACAGTGAGAGGTTGAAGGGGGCTGGGGTGGTGGGGAGAGTGGCAGTCGGGGGGTGGGGGTGGGGGGGTTGCAGAGACAGATAGGAGAGAGGGAGAGCAGCTCCTAAGTGAGTCTTTCATTTGAATGCTAGTGGATGGCTGAGAGGCGTGTTGTCAAAAGATAAGGACTGGCCTCTGAGGCCGCCGAAGACTAACAGAGGGTCTGGCACTTCATGTTACAACAGCCATATCACAGCCGCTCCACTGTGCTCTACAATACCACTGTAACAGATAGGATGCCACTGACACCCGGCGCAGGCTTTTCAGGGGCTGGATTTATTCCAAGCAGTCTGTGCTAAATCCAAATGAGTTCAGCAACATGCAGCCCTTGCATTATGAACTTTGTCGAGAAAGTGCAAGCACAACCATGGCCTGTGGCAAAAAGAAAAAAATAAAACAAAAGGTGTCACAAAAGCAAACAACAAAGTGAGAAAATTAAGCAAATGAAAGAAGAAGGAAAGCTTTGTTGTTCCCAAGACGACTAAATTACGACACCATCTGTTCAAAGAAAAATGTCTCGCCTCCATGCAGCTGTGCCACACACTGGTCTTAACTTTTTAACGATGAAAGCAAAACAACACCCCGTGATATTGCTGCACGGAAAACAAATAAGCCAGTATTTGCAACCCTCGGTCATCTGTCTTGGTCAAAAATTTTTCAAAGTAGCTTTGTGTCATTTATTCAGCTTCTTCCTGCCAGCATATTTCAGAAAGCTGAACAGGCTGGAATTTGCTGGAGCTTTTCTGCTGCAGGGGTAGAAATACTACTCACGCTATCAGATTGAAGGTGCCAAAAAGTTGGCCTCATGCATCAAGTTGAAGTATCACTACCCCGTGGTACGCCTGACAAATGTCTTTCCTTCCATTATTTTAACACCTTTGGTTTTGATCTTGGCTTAGTTTTAAATGAATTCTGTTCACACCTGCTGCGTATTATCTAGGGAATTCATGCCATCAATAAATTAGCCCTGAAGAAAAACATCTGCACAGTGCAATTCACTCATCACTTTCATTTCTGATGCAACTTGACTGTACTTGCTTATGCAGAGCAGAGTCACGAAGGGCTGCACTGAGTTACTTTTGTGCCTTTATTACCAAACCAAAGAAAATGAGTTTGCAACACAGACTGTATATTAAAGATGGACACAGCTACCATCAATTTGGGATCCTCATCTAAAAGCCTCAATGGCAGACTTTTTTGAGATAGAAATGTATCTGTTTTAATTTATATTTACACGCTCAAAATAAAACAATCAATCAATCAATCATTCAGATTATCATATTGGAGTGTGGAGTGCTAAGTTATCAGCTAAAGCTAGCAAGCTACACTTACAAATCATAACGCTGAAATGTACATACACACATATCTGCTATTCATTGCTAATTAACTGACAAATTACAAGAATTACACTCACCAAAAAGAGAAGCAAAAACATCTTTGATGGGCTGTTCTCCACAGCAGGCTATATTATTTGTCAGATCATTCACTAAAATGTTCCAAAAAGCACCACCAACCTAAACACAGTGGGTGCACTGACTCAAATTTGCAGAAGTGAGGCCTAACAGATGCTGATTAGTATCTGTATATATATATATACACACACACACATACAAACACAAATTTGATTTGCAGATCCATAATTATTCCTCAGTGCTGGGTGAGACCTAAGCACTTCTAAACTAGGGATGTTCCTGGTGACTAATTGAATGTTTGATGGTTCAGGTGACCCTGAACCATCCCTTAGTTATGCTGCTGTAGACTCAGGCTGCTCGGGGACTTCTCATTATGCACTGAACATTTCTTCTCCACTCACATTTTTTCACTCTTCTCATGTTTACACAGCATTGCATAACAGCAACTTTTGTCTACTCTCTCCCATACTTTTTGTTTTTTCTTTATCTCTCTATGACCCCCCCCCCCTTTTTTTCTCCTCTTGTCTTTCCCCTTTTACTCCCTAGCTGGTCGCAGCAGATGGCTTCTGTTCCCTGGGCCTGGTTCTGCTGGAGGTATCCAAGTGCTTGCTCATGGGTGATTTTCTGATCCTTAGCATTTTCTCTCTAATACTGCAGGGTCTTTACCTTATATCATAAGGTGCCTTGACCTGACTAGCTGCTATATAAAAAAATATGAAATTAATTGAAGAGAGACAGATATTTTGCTACATGAGTAATAAAATTGTCCTGGTGGTGCTTAATGAAAAGTCAGGGAATCCTTCAGCCCCAGGGCAATAAGAATATCAAATTTTGTGGCAATACAATATCTTGAGGCATTTTCATCATGCTGCTAGCATAACTAAAATGGAAAAGGAAAGGAAAGCAATGATTTGCTCCACAAAAACAAATTACAGCTCCACATAAAAAAAATAATGGGGGATTACTGAAATGTCTAATTTGCAGTAGAAATTAGAGATGACTCCCATTTGTGTGAAGATAAAAATAATTAAATTTTCTCTGTAATTAGTACAAATCACAGGTTTGGTCCCATGTGATTAGGTTTCAATCTTATCTTCATAACTGGTCTTGCCTGCCACGCCAGTTGGTTGCAGCTTCTTTGTTACTGTATCTAAAATATTTTCCTAACCATTACATCCAATTTAGATTAAAACTGCTACAACGACAGTGAATTAGGAAACACAATTCAATTAACAGTGCTTGGCTCTCAGCAGGACTTGACATGTGGAGAAGTGCCTGAGGGGGATGCCTTTTTTTTTTTTTTTTAATGCTACAGTAGTCAGCAAGGACTCACAATGCTCAGAACGGATTACTGTTCCTGGAGGATTAAACATAAACAATGCCAACCCACATGCATTGCACACTTCGTGGTCCTCTCACCCAAAGGAATTCAGCTACTTTGTGAACAGAGACAAACACAGTTTCACTCACATATAGCTCAAGCATGGGAGTGATGTTCAGCTATTTTGGTTGGCCTCCTTGGATTTTGTTCCATACTTGCAATGTTGGAACAAAAAGATATCGTGCAGAGCCTCATTTCTGACATGGGAGTTACATCATGTCTAATTCTCCTCCAATGGGATTAGCAGCAGGTAAGACAGAGATCTCAATGCGCTTAATGAATTACATGAAATGAGATTTGGCTGCAATCATAGTAACCATTCAAGACAGATGGTGCAGCCAGGTCTGGATCATGGGATAATAACATTTCAGCGATTTTTGTTTGGTAACAATTGGATTCAGAGTCATTTGATACTGATCCAAGAAGAAGCTTTGACAAAAGGTGGATTGTGAAACCATAAAGCATCCAGACTGTATGCCTGGGCATCATCAAGACAAAAATTACCAAGAGGTAATCGAGGTCTGGCTCTTTCTTCCTGAACAAGACAGGAGAAGGTGCCTCCAGCTGTACAAGCGTTCGGGCCTGTGGCGATGCCGAGCAGCAAAAAAGAGCACGACGGGAACGTGCATGTGAGCGAAAGCTAAGCGGTGACAAATGAAGGCAACGAAACATCTCTTTGTCATTTCACTGATGAATACAACAGCCTATTTGTCAGCAGCCGGTGGAGAACACTTGCCTTGGGATAGTGATGCATTCGGATAATACAGAGTAACTCATTGAGCCTCTAATTTGCAGCGATGTGCTTCGATTTATCATGCGGCAGATGTTGGGGGTCTTCTTTCCCCTCTCAAGCAGACACACAGGTGCAGGTGTTGGGGGAGGGGGGGGGTTGCAGTTTACGACTGTGACAATGATGGCAAACAGCTGGTCCTGGAGTCATTCTCTACGACCTCCACGCATTTGAATTGCAACCTCTGAATAAACCTGTCAGATGTGGTTAGGTATGGGCTGCTGGGGCAATTTTCCAATGCAGGCCACCTCCTCACTCCTTCTCTGCTAAATATGTGATGCTGATCCTGGCATCTCTGGGGAACTTGTCTTGACAGTGCGGCAGGAGACTCTCTTGGCAAATGCGCAAAGGCTCTGACTCTAAGCCTAATGTATTCATCTCTGGGAGCTGTTGATATTGCAGGCTACCATAAGACTGTGTAGGTAAGCTACAAAACCAGATCACAGTAATGGCCCGCAAAACAAACTCATACTGTTTATTGTAACAATGTAGAACACAAGGCAAGAGAACTTCAGACTGATTTTAATTTCTTTTTTTTTCTTTCACGTATGTGAACTACTACCAAAGCAGCACTAGAAGAGAAATTTTGAAAAATTTTAAGTATCAGACAATTATTTTTCTGTATTTAGGTAAAAGTGTACTCACCATTATGTAGAGGGTTTTGTTGCGTTTCATATTATCCTTGCTGAGTTGACATAATTACAAATTCTGTCCTCTTTTGCATCTTTTGTTTGTGGGAGTAAACTCTTTAACTGTGAACATGTCTCACATTCATGTCAGGGTGAATAAATTCATTTGAATTCATTTGTCAGCCTCTGGGTTTTTAGGATTGTTAGGAATTGTATTGATTTCAGGTGTGTAATAGAGCCTGACTGAAATCTAGAAGGGCAGGCGTGTAAGATTAGTTAGCGAGTTAAGAACAGCTCGAGAAACATTAGCCTAGTGGCTCGCAACCTGGGCTCTAAAATTGGCCTGCTCCTCCTTCCTTCTGGCTCCTCCGTGATTATCAGCCAGCCTGGAGGTAAACAGGACCACAGGTTGGGGGAGTGCATAGACTCTAACCACCCTAACCCCTACTTGTACCCTATTTTGTCAGTATAAGATGGTAGAATTGCTGTCTGCGTTGTAGACTAGAATCCCGATCAAGGTAAGAAAGAGGATTCTAAATGTGAACTGTTTTGTTAACTTTAAACGGGGAGCTGCTAAAAATGTATTTCTCACTGGAATTAGTCAGGTAGCCCGGCCCAATCCAAGTCCAAACACAATTTTTTAAACCCATAAAGAACCATCAATATGACTCATTCCTGTTTGTCTCTAAATCTCAAATATAGCACAATTAATCCAAAATATCTGAGTGATAAAATGAAACAAAATGAACAGTCTTGCTGTAGTGTATTTTTTAAAGTAGCGCAATCATGCTGCATGATACCTCTTTAAAAAATGCACGAAGTCTCTGTTTAACCGCTTGGGGCTGTTTGTAGTTAGATGGACCCTTGTGTGATTTAAAACATTTTGAGAAATAAATATTACTTATTAGTTATATCTGTTTAAAAGTTAGATGATAAGATTCACATATCTAGCAGCATGTTAGCTGAGCTCTAATAAGACTGCGAGAAAAGGATAACGTGATTCCATTCAAATGTAACTAATCTACTTATCAATAACTCTGAAGCTCATTTCAATCAGATGCTGGCTTCAAAGTTAGCATACAGATGTATACAAAGGCAGATTATCTTCTCAGGGTTCTAGCCAGTGGTTGATCACCTGGCTCAGGTTGTCGGTGCTGAGAATTTCACCGGTTTGCTATTGGAACTCTTCCCTATCACTGCAATTAGCAAGCAGGCACGCACTCCACTCCAATTTGCAATCTGCCACCAGGGATGACCAGTTTCATTTACAATGTGCACGCGTGATCTCACGACAGTCCTGTTCACGCTTGATTTTGCGGGGCTACGGAAAGCAAAGTGGTGACCAGCGTGAAAGGGGGCAGAAGTGGAAAAGGTGAGCACAAATGACAATTTCGAGCTTCCTATTAAATATGAAGTCCCAGGAGCTCAGTGCTGCCATCTTTGCAACTTTATTGCTAGATTAACAACTTTTCAGATCCCCCAGCAACTTTTTTTTTCCAAAACGTGACAAGCAACAAATTTAGCGACTTTTTCCAACGACGTCAGTGACTTTTGGAGATAGCCCCAAAAGCCCAAATCCTCTGCCAGCACCATTTTTTTGTGTACTCACAGTATTTGTATCGTATCCATTCGTATACTTTGGCATGGGATGGACCTTGCTTCAGACAACCCCACCGTAAAAGTACATAGTATGTATGTTCTCCCCAAATTAGCATGCCAATTACCATGTATATGTTTGTGTCTTGTGTCAGTGTTTGTGTCAGGATATATATATATATCACACTTCAGCTATCTATCACCTTCAGCCTCTCCTGCTGCTGCCATGCTGATGAACAGACAGAACAGACTGCAGCAACTAACTTCCTGTTGTTTTTAGAACATCAGCATGTATGAACAATAGTCAGTATTCTTGGCCTCTCCCTCCAGCTCTCCCATTCCCCCCGGGGAGATGCACCTCACAGTTTGAAAATCTCTCACCCACAGTAACCAGGACATTCCCAGTAGAGAAAAAAGGCTGTTGTATTTTTAAAATGTCATTTTTCAACACAATTCTACTCACTATAGTATGAGCCACAGACAGTATATAAAAGGACAGAGACACTGAGATACCACCCACAGACTTTGGACTGCATTTTGCTGTCATGTTGTGTTTGAATGTCCTAAAAATCGGGACAGTTTAATTACATTTCTCACATTTTTTCACTAAGTGTCCGAGTCCAACAATATAAGATACATTTCAAAGAAAGGTTCGCTAACACCAGCTAACAGCAGCTAAAAGAGGCTAACAGCGGTAAAAACAGCAGCACTTACCAAAAGAAAAGTTCAGGATATCCTCAACAACTCACCTCAGCATTGCTGTCATTGGACAGAAGTGAGCTTCACTGACTCATCAACTCCTTTCACAAAAGTTTTACAGCCTCCTCCCAAGAAAATAGATGTGGACACTCAGCATATTGACACTGCAGTTAAATTCACAGCTGAAGTCAGCAGCAGACTGACAGCCTACACTCACTACAGATGAACAGCAACCAGAGTCCTCCAGTGCCAACCATAGTTAGAATTATGCACTTCAGTTGACTGCAACTTGCAATCTAGTGACATCTAGTGGTGAGATTTTACAAATTGTACCTTTAATGTTAAGGTACTGGTTAATACTAGAGCCCAAATGATATAGGATTATTAAGACCAATACCGATATCGATATTTTGTGATTTCAAACTCTAGTATCCTGATATATTGCCTATATGTTGCAGTTATATATATATATTTTCTTTCAGACATATGAAAAATAAACAGATTTCTCTAACATTTGTAATTGTTATTTATTTACTCATTTATACTCTGAAACTGCTCAGATCAGTTGGTTGTTGTGTTTGTGGCATTCCAAGCACAGGTGTTGCCAAAAGGGAAGGGAAAAACTATGCAACATCAACACTTATAATATGGTGGCAGGGTGTTTCTCTTGTCTCTATTTTTGTAATTTCCATTTATCAGGTGTTCAAAATGCTGATACCAACAAATGGGGAAATAAAGAATATTGGCCTGACAGTACACAAACTCTAATATAATGTAAAGTCTTGTATCCTCATTTTAAGTGTAAGAACAGATGGCTGCTGGAGTCAGAAAAAAAGTTTTAAAAAAAAACCCTTAGAAATCGATGTCATACAAACTGCATCACACAAACATAGTTTTGCACACGTGCTCTTACTGTACTCACATATTCGCCATATGAGTCCTGGACTATGGGTGGAACTGGTCTGTACCCGGCGGCTGGCGGGGCGCCTCTGGCTCTCTGCACCCCTCGCCCTCTGGAGGATGGAACCCGGCTGGGTGGGGCTCCTCTGGGTGCCGCTCCTCGAGGCAGTGCTGCATGCAGTGGAGGAACTCCTCCGCGACTCCTGACACAAGACACAAACATCCGCCCAGGTTTAGATGAAAGAGAAGAAGAGCTTATGCATGTTTTATATCTTATTAGCTTTTTTGGAGGCGAATATAATAAATTCTGTAGATTACTGGAGGGAGGAATGGAAATGTGTGTCTAGTTGAGATGGATCAGATGCACAACACAACATATTCATATAATTTTTTAAGGCAATAAAAGATACTGTTAGAAGGATATCAGTGCACAGTATTTCATCAGTCTAAGATGTCCATTGCCTTCCACGTCTTCGTGATGATGTGCTACAATATATCATGTTTGCAGTGAAGCGGCCTCATCTACTTCCATTCCAGTTAGTGATTATCTACATCGGCCAGAATGACTTGACTATAACCGTAGCAATGAATTTGATACATTCGGCAGGCAGGTTATGTGTGTAGGTGGAGAGAGAGGAACAGCGAGGGTGGAGGGCAAGTTCTTCCAGTCGAGAAGAAGTGAGTCATGTCCATTACTCAAAACACAGCATGTCTTGTGGCTGAATTGCTTTCTTGTCTATTAAGGCAAATGTAGATGATGGAAAAAAAAAGTACTTCTGTCTGTTTTGTAATAAATGTATTCCACCCTGTTTGTTGATTTCTAACGTCTCAGCCTTGAAGTGAAGCACTGGTTTGAATTCTGTGAAACTGAAAAACATTTTTAAAATCTATTTCTTAGGCACAGCTGCTTTTGAAATTTAGAACCGCAACAACCAACTTTTGCCTTTAATATTTTAGTAACCAAGCATGCCCATCATACAGTTCCACAGCAAAAGACTGAGCGATTCTGATGACATCTGGAACACAGAGTCTAACTCGCAGTGAAATCAAGACGGAAGCAAATCCAAGCTGCTCTGCTGGAAATCAAAGCCAGTCTGACCTTGTGGTTTGGTAAAACGTTGCACACGCTTTTTTTTTTTTTTTTACATCGAATGAACTTTCTTTTAAAAGCAGTTAACTGATCTGAAGCAGCAGCAGAAAAATCGCCAAGGGTCATTTTCTTTCTAGGCTTTCCATTTCAGCAGCTTGCCATGTTTTTTCTGGTGAAACATCACAGATTTGGGGCAGGAGGAGAAACAGGGAGAGAGAGAACTGTAATTGTCTGACTAACTGGGATCGTGGGGAATGTTTACTTGATATAAATTGGACCGCCCTTAAGTGGAGGTTAAAAAAAAAAAAGAAAAGCCGACTGCTGACAGTCGATTCCCCTTTAAGAGCGGGACTCCTCTTTTCCAGCGACGGCTCCAGTCAAAGTCGGAGCAAAAAGGAACCGCAATTACAAAGTCTCTATTTGATCAACATCAAGAACATGCGAGTGTGAGTATGTGGAAAACTGCATGCTACTTCCAGTGTAGGAGCCTGTGGGACTTGTGTCTTATCACACACAAATTAGGCATGGTAAATGCTAATTACAGTGTAATTTAAAACACAGCCAATTATATTCTGACTCTGAGCTACACAACCACCCTTCCTCCGTGACCTTGTTTATCTCAAAATCTGATAAAAGAAGTGTGTTTTCTTTTATAAACACAAAGAGCAAACAGCGCAACTGTTTTTCTTTTCTTTTTTCTTCTTCTAAAAAGCAAGCATTGAGCATAGAGCGTTAAAGTCTCTTAATGGCCATGAGTATTTTCATTTGTAGTCTTGTGAGGTCTCTGAGGAGCTGGAATTAGCGTGGGTTCACAGGGATGGTAGAGAAGCAAGCATCAACTGGAGATCATTTGCATTTAAAGGATTTTATGCAAATGAGGCTTTGCTTTGCTAATGTTTATGGACAGCAGACATTGCATCACTGCACTCTGCTAGACGCTATTTACTATCATTGTAGTTTTCCAATTAGAGGTGCCTGCTCACCGGCCTGACCTATTTCATCACACATGAATACACGAACTTTTAACATGGACCAAACAAACACTATTATTCACAAAACTACATACATTGTCAGCTTAACCAAAAAGTGGTATGCATATTGTTTATGACTAAAGGGGAGCATCACTCACTGATTATTTCTGTGTACTTTTTGTAGGTCACTGTAGGTATAGCATTTCTTACTATACCCACAGCAAGTAATAACACCACATTATATGCTGTAAGACATACCCTTCACTAAATGGGTGATGAATCATTATTCTATATGTTTTCATGTTTGCTTAGTATTTAACTGAATGTTAATTATTAAAATACCTGATCTAGTACATAACAATTAATAGATTAGCAAAACCGTTGGGGGCCTGTGTGGGGCCACTGTGGGCAGACCTGCGCAGCCCACAGTAGGCAGTCCATTGTGGGACCCAGTAATGATGTGAAATGTAGGCATGTTTACTGGGATGCTTTTTTCTGATATATTACTTTAATTTGTTAGGCAGATGTGTAAACCAGTACACTATTGAGCCAGCCACTTAAAAAAGGGTGTGTGTGTGTGTGTGGGGGGGGGGGTCAGTCGCCTTCTCTCAGCCTCATATTTCTGACACTGTACTAAAACATGTTCTATGGTTTCATCTTCTCCACAATAGTCACATCCCTGTCATGGCAGCCCTGAGGGGTAAAACTACTGCGGTGCCTGCAGATGGTGATAAAAAAAAAACGGCAATACATCAAAGTCAGTCTGCTATCAGTCTGCTATCACTCTGCTATTGAATGGAGTCAAGTTGGCAATTACATGCAATGCGTTTGTGATGATACGGCAATTAACTGTGATAAATCGGCAAAATCACAAGTCTGTTGCCTCCTGTATACACAGAAATTCACATTAAAGCCTTACAATCTGAGTCCAGCCAGAGCCTCAAAGATTTTAAACAGATATTCAGAAATACACGGTTCCCACAGCACAGCAATTTAACTGGAAAATGCTTGGCAACCTTGTTTTTATGGAGGAATATAACCAGAATACAACCAGTTGGCAACCAGCTGTGCCTAGTCTCCTACTGCAAAAATATGAGTCACAGATGTGTTGCGAACAGACTGACTCAGATTAATTGCAGTGCATTGGCAATCGGTCTGTGTTTATAAACTAGACGGCAGTTATGTGCAAGACAGGTAGGCGCCCACCGGGTGTCTGTTGTAATCACCTGATGAAGGAAAGTGGTTGCCCAGAAGTTAAGCTGACCGGACTGCACCACTGCGTGAAGAGGAGGGGCGAGTTGTGGTTTTTGTTGAAATACTTTTGTTACTGTTTAGATTTCTTATTATAGTTTTTTTATGATACTTCAATGATTTATTTTGAGTTTAATATTGTCAGATTTTTTAAATATTTTGCTAATAAATTGAAAATATTTTTGAGCACTGCACCCACAGTGGAAGCACAATATAAATGGAGGTGGTTCAGGGTTGTTGGGGTATTATTTATTATTTTATTTTTTTAATGGGCTGGGTATATGAGCCATGCAGGAGTCCATTCAAGGGGGTATAAGGGGATGACCTGGTGATGGGCCAAATTTTAACCAGGTATGTTTTTTTTTAGCTTCTTTTTGATGAAGTTGTGGATTTTTCAAGCTGGCGTTTGTATCTTCATGACCATGCTTCTGAGGTTTTGGTGCCATGTAAAGTAAACAAGGACTGAGGGTATTCAAAATCACACCATTAGTTATTTTCTGGATTTTGATGGAAGGTTGCGAGACTAAGCCACTGGTAACTGACAGGGTTCGTCATAATGAATGGCCAAGTAAAAGCATAGATTTGACTAGTCAACAGTCACCAATTCACCTTTCTTGCAATCAATATTTTTACTTTGTAGTCTAACATCTGTAACTTGTAATTTAAAAATACAGCCCACACAGCCTCGATACTGTGTTTTCCAATAAAAAGGTGTAAGTAAGGACGGCAGCTGTCCCCTATAATTTCTGGTAATTTAAATCATTTATGGTTGAAACATATAAGGGACCTTTTTGTCAGTGGATATATTTAAAATATTGTAGCAGCCACATTCAGTTGCAAGTTACCAGCTTCAAACTTCAAAAAATAACAAACATCAGTGTGGAAAACTATTCATGCAGCAAACTCATTGTGTTGCACAAAATCAGCCTGCAGTTGCCCGTGGCCTGATGAAAAATACAGATTATTGACTTGCACTTTATTAAAATGGGTGAGTTTGTCTGGCTCTGCCGTAAACAGATGCACCAGTTGATCTTCTCTAGCATTTACAAAGAGGCTGTTCAAGGAGTGCTTGCTGCATTAAAGTGCTAGCACTGCCATCAAACCTACCGTGAGAGGAATAAAGGGTCTGCAGCACAGATCTCAAACTATGGCCAAATGCTGCAGCATGTTTGGCTCCTCGTAGCTTCAGCATTCACTGTGTACACCAATCTACAAGTTTTCACTTTACAGTTTTTAAAATTTTTTATTTGATTGGAATTTAGGGCAGCTAATATTAAATTCTACCTCTAAAACAAAGGTAGGCAAAAAAAAAAGTAAAAACTCATCTCACTGACATTAGAGGCTTTGCTGCTTTTCTTCACGTCCTGTTAGTTTTCTGGTGTACATTTAAATAAATAAATAAATTCAGACAATAAGCAGCCATATGCATCCACAGTGCAACTTCAGCTGATAACGGTGCTGCTTTGCTTTCTTAGGTTCATGCCAATCATCTATGGTTCCTCGCTCTTCTTTTAATTCCCGCTGAGGTCTGCACTCAGTCAGCACGCTGCAGTCAGACATACCAGCGCTCATTTTCTGGCTTCAGAGGTTTTTGTTACAGTTTATTCTTATAAACAGCAAGAAAACAACTTCCACACAATCCAATAACACTTTACATTAAACATGAAGTCTTTGTCTGGTTTGTTGTGCTCGGTTTAATACTGCTGCTTAGTCCTGTTGGAATAACTACAGATCAGTAGAGGCACATTATTGATACACATTCTTCCTGCCAGCTGCACCAACAAGTATAAATAACAACCTTGGCTGCTTATCAGTGCTTTAATAAATTATCTATTTGTGTGGATATGTGTGTGTGTGTATGTGTGTTTTATTTTTAATTAGGTAAACAAAACAACTTCACTGGCCTTAGCTCCCTTTGGTAAAAGTCAGACACTTTGATCACTATACAGCATTCAATCTAAAGGCAAGGTCACATTTTCCACATCCATGTTTGCTTATTTTTTTGCCACGAATCAAGCACCGGATACATGCTATGCATTGGTAGGCTGTAGGTGTTCCGCAGAGCTTTGTAGATCCGCGTCTACATGTTGCAGCTGCTTACTGTCACCAGGGGGCGGCATCAAAAATATGTGGAACGTCAGCAGTTGCCGTCATGGTCTTACTGTTTACACTATAGCTACAGTATCTGCTCGTTAAACATTTTTTTTACACAGTTCTTCCTCTTCTCGGTTACTCCGCTGACTCCCCTGCTTTCTGTTCAAGCCAACTTTTCAGGCAGTCAGTGTTCAACCTACGTCAAGTCATTGCCTTTGGACTATGCACTGTTGGCTTTTTGGAGGCCTGCTTGCAAGTCTCTATAGTCTTTCCATTGAGTTGAGCTGCCACAATCTGTTTCTAAGCACAGCGAAAGAGCTTCATGAATGTTGGACCATAAATCCCATTTTATGAAAAGCGTGGTTAAATCACACAGCCTCCTCTCTCCAACACATTTACTCAAAGAACTAGATGTGATTGTAGCAGATCAAGTGATGAAATATTAAATGTCCATGCCATGCAGACCCTTATGAATTCACGGAAGACATGTAAAGCATGTATGAGCCTTAAAAGGTTTGCACTGATAAGGAGAGTTGAGTACTCATATAACCAGAGGAAATAATAAACATAGTGGGCCACATTTGCAAAGGCCTGTGTGGTGCTTTTTCCAGCGACAGACTTTACATTCAGGAGGCCAGATCTGTCTTTTCTCAAAGTAATGAATGATAGTTTAGTGGGATGGTTTTTCTACCAACACACTAATACTGTTTGCAATGCTCAGCTGTGCAAAAACAATTCTCTGGCTATGCAAGCCAGATGGGGGAAAAATTTTTTAAAAATCATATAAAATACTATTCGGAGGAGTCCCAAGGAAGGTTGTGGTAGGCTTTAAACTTTTTTCATCAGAAAATTCAAAGGACCCTTTCAATGGGTGAATGTTAGTCAGAGCAGCGAGAAGTAATAAAATGAATCTTTTGCAAAGTAAAATATAGGAAGTAAGACTTCTTAACAAGACAGTGATTGTATTGTAGAATCCCTACAGTGTGTTTGTTATTGAATGCAACTGATTGGATGTGCCTGAGGAGAAACATATATTGCTCAAAAAAATTAAAGGAACACTTTGAAAACATATCAGATCTCAGTGGGGAAAAAAAACAATGCTGGATATCTTTAGTGATATGGACTGGGTAATGTTTTAGGAACGAAAGGACGCCACGTTATTTGATGGAAATGCAAAGTATCAACCTACAGAGGGCTGAATTCAAAGACACCAAAAACCAAAATGGAAAAATGATGCGGCAGGCTAGTCCGTTTTGCTGCCTGCCTTCTGTTCTAAAAGCTAAACAAAAAGATTTTTGTTGATGTTTTGTTTAGATATTTCTTACACACAGACAGTCAAAACGTGCTGTAACTGTAAATACAGACATTAACTCAGAAAATGGAACAAGATACAACACATAAATCGAAACAAACTACCTTCCCAGTAGCTCTTTATCTGTAAATAATACTCATTCCCCAAATGAACCAAAATGCACATCTTGCACATAAACACACAAACACATTTGGACACAGGTTACCTGGGAGGCCCCGGAACAGGTGTCCCTCTTCCACGGGCGGCTGACTTGCCCCTCACCGATGGCACCTTGGCATCCTCGGAGCCACCGTTCAGGTATGTGAGCTCCTGCAGCTGGGCCTGTCTGATCTCATCATTGTAATCCTGCACACAGAGAGACATCATATTCATACACACGCACACACACACACACACACACACACACACACACACACACAGATGGCAATAGACTTGCTTTCAATTACACTGTATTAAATTACATCCTTTATTTCCAGGGCTGCAGCCCCGGGAATATCTAATTAATGTACTTTACAGTACTGCCATGACCGCTGCTCCTAAGGCAGCAAAACATTTCAGATCATCCCACTGATAAATCTTCGAGACCCAGTTTGACTTCATCTTCTCAGGCAGATGTTTCTTGCCTCCAACTTAAAACAGCTTTGAAATAGGTCTTTAACCTTAAAATGACTGATATGATTGTCATGTGTCCACAGTATCAATAACTACTCTTTACGGCAACTGTGAGAAGAGAAGGTGGTGGGGGCGGTGGCGCGGGTCTGCTGATAATTAATGATGAGATGTAAATCATCGGAGCTCTGAGCATTAGAGAGATCATTCATAATGAATGAAGAGTAAATAAGCTCCATGCTGCATTCTGCTGCCAAGGAGGGTTTGGCCCATGCAGCGAGATCCCCTCCTGTGCTCTTTTATTCCTCTTAAACCCACAACTTCCCACACAGGATCACACACACTGAAGCAGAAGCACACACACCCACACACACACACACACACACACACACTTGGAAGACCCTGACAGAATTATAGTACAAGTTAGAAACAAAGCGACACAGCGAAAGAGCGACTCATCTCTGCTGTTATTCACTCACTTCACTGTGGATAGGCTGAAAATGAGTTGGCCGAGGCCAAAGAGCAGCTGAAGAGAGATTCAGGAGGAGAAAAACGGAAACGCCAGAGGAAGTGTGTGTGTGTGTAGACAGAGAGTGTGTGAAGGGAACATACCGGGATGAGAAACTTCTTGATCTCCTCCAGAGCGTGACCCATCCTGGCGTATGCCTCAGCTGGTGGGGCGAAGACCTCAATGAGGACGTGCAGGTCTTCGTTCAGGTGGTGATACTTGGCCTCGCCGCTCTGCCGTAGCTCTTCTTCCTGCCATGCGACAACAAAAAAAGAAAACAACACTTTGCTATCATGTATTAATTTTCTGGTGAATGAGCCGGAGCTAGCTCTCACTCTAAGGAACATTTATCTACCTGTAATCTTTGGCATTTCAGCAAAGATTTCCATAACTGTTTGTTAACTGAGGTTTGATGCTTTGCTCCTGCAGATTTAAAAAACCTCTGCGAATGGGCATTCTTTACAATCTTCTCAGCTGTCACATTTAGCTGATTGCTTTTGTCCCGTCCCCATGTGATGTACAGAGTATGCTCACGCTGTACGTTAGCTCATCTGTGCAATCGCTGTCACTTCATTAAGATAAATTAAGCAACTCTGGGAGGAAAGTTCTGATTTATAATTGATGGAGTGCAGTATTTATTTTTGTAAAACAGGCTCCTGTGAAAAATTGAGAAGCCATTTAGAAAAATCATTTATATGGAGGAAAATTTGCTCATTTAAATATTTCACAGAGTAGAAGCACCTGACAGGAATAATTCAGTAAAACGGAGAACTGTTAAACTGAAGAAAGAGACTAAATAAAGTGGAGTTGTATTGGATTAATTTGATCCATGTTAGCAGAGATAAAAAGAAGTGTCAGACCTAAAAACTAGACTAGAACAATATCTGAGAGTCATGTCCTTAAGAAATCCAGCAAAGCCCTGAGAGATGCAGCTTGCCTTTCAGTTGATCCATCTACTGTTCACTGAAGCATCATCAGAAATGGTCTCAGTGGAAGGGTGGCTGTCAAGAAGCCATTCTTAAGGAAGGGAAACAGGGAGAAAATTTTGCAATTTTTGCATTTTCTTGACCCACCCCCCATTTCCTTAAAGAAATGGGGGGTGGGTTAAGGCTTTGCATAGTACTATATGAGTATGAGTGTGCAGACGCTCATCTACAGTACTAACTGTCTGATCCAGTCAGTTTTCTCTTCACTGCATGTCAGTTCACAGTTGATAAGCACCCTGAACAAAGAGACAGGAAGCACTCTGACTCTCGCAGATTAAACTGGTTGGAGGCCAAGAGGTGTTTGGGACAATGTGTAATTGTATTAAATGCACTGCAAAAAGAAACTGTGTGGTATATGCAACATCAATATTTTGCGTCAATCTCCAGTACAGAAATTCATTTTTTACATATTTTTTTGCAGCAAACCTAGAATAAAATGGACTCACTGTAGACTGCTCTTTATGCTCCACCAATATCTCCCGTGTTCATACCCTAAGTTTTGTCCCATCTTGATTGGTTAGTGAGAGAGGCGTGACATTGTTTAGCACAGCACTATTCTAGAGGTTAAACTCAGAGCTCAGTGCACAAATTGTGCATTTCATTTTGTTGACCTAGCAGCCTCTCCATTAGTATAGCCTGGTGTCATAAACTAGGGTATGAATAACACAAGAAGTCTTTTTAAAAGTTACCACTATGCATTTATTGCTTCTGTGTCACATTTTACATCACACACTACAGTCCATCCCCTGCTTTGACAGCTTTGTGTGTCATTTAATGCTGTCAAGTAACAAAACGCTTGAAATACATGACAAAATGTTTCCAAAGTGGCATGCAATTTACACACAATCCCATTATTTCACATTAACTGGTATGGCTTTGTTGTTTCAGCCTAACACTGAGGTTTGGATACACAGGCTGCGTCAGATATTACACTTCATTTCCTGCCTCCCCCATGTTGTTTGATTCAGACCCATGGCTGTCAAAATGCCATCTGCGGGCCTTGACCAGGACAAGAAAAGAATGCACTGCTGTACATATCTTTCACTCTCAGTTTATGTCAATTTCTTTTCCATTTAAACTCTTCTGCTTTGGGCATCGTAGAAGATTAAACTTTCCTACTGATGACAAACACAGCTTGTGTAAAGGAATGTGACAGTCACCTGAATAACGGTTAAAAAACTCCAGCACAAAGCAACAAAAACCATCATCCTCTCAATAGTCACAAACTTCAACTAAAAGCGTGTTTTCCCTGTGATATGCTGGCTCTACAATGGCACTCTGAAAAACCCTGGTTTAGTCAGGGCACTTGGCTTATGCAAGATCTTTTATAGCGACATCAAGGTCACCTTATTGTTGACAGTGAGTTTCCCACATTACTGTCATGTGTAACAAAGAAAAGCAGCAAATCCTCTTAAGCCAAAGGCTGCAATCCCATAAAAAATGACTAAAAGATGAATATATTTGTATCACCATAGTTGATGGTTCATATTCTTTTTTTCACAAGATGAAGGTCAGTGGCAAATTTCAGCGTTATAGTTGCGTACATATTTCATTCAAAGGCAGAAATGTCGACCTCGTGGCTGTGCCAAAATGAAAAAGGCACTGGATCATGAAAGTATAGAACAAAGTGGAGAACACAACCATCTGGTCAGAGGAAGCACTCCAGGTTAGTTGCATGAACTAAATACAATCCTGACCTGATTCGCTCTGTTCAATAAAGAAAATCTGTGTTCACTCATCTTGCTGCATTTCTGAATGTTCAAACTGCTAGTCTGACATCACTTCCACTTTCCCACGCTGTCAAACTCAATCCTGACATCATTACACTACTCCAATCATTTTCTTGCCTGTCTTCTGGAAGCCAATCAGTGTTTAAATCTCTGCGCTCTCCTGTCATTCTGCCTTTCAGACTTTCATTCTTGCAGCCCTCCTCTTCCCCATTTCCACCTCACCCTGGTCACTCAGACCTCCATGAAAGCCTCCATCTTCCTTTCCACAACCACCAGCGTCTAGACTCCAGGAGGGATCCTGTTCTAATTCCTGTCATTGCCGGAACTCTTTTTGCCACATCGGTTTGTTGGAGTCTAATAGTCAAATTCTTTACCTCAATAAGTCATGTTCAATCCTTCCAAATGATCTCTCCTTATTAATCGTTTTTTATAAATACATGGAAGGTGGTTGAAACATTATTTAATTATTCCAATTACTTAAACTAGACTTGGATTTCACCTGACACCCTTCATTTTATGCACAACACTTTAACCTGCGACATCTTTTCAGGGGCTCATGTGCAGGCCTGAACGAGCTTGCATTTGTTGTTTATTTCCACTCAGACCCCTGAAAGCACAGCAGACGTAACTCGCTCCACAACCTGCAAGCGCAAAACACATTCAGGCTGCAACAGAAAAGTATACCATGTAAACAGAGAGGGGCCACACAGGCCATTCAGACCCGACAGAAGCAGGCCAGTATCATGTTATTGATGGCGAGAAATAGGACAGCAAAAACCCCAAATGTCTCTGACCGGATCGCACAAAGGAAACAACAGGTTTGGCGTCCCAGTTTTTCCTTTTCAATGAAAAAAAAAGAAGCAGAAAAAAAAAAGGCTTCTCTAGGGCGCTTCCAATGGTGGCAGCTTCCTCTTCCCTCTTCTCTCTCTCCAGCGTCATGCAAAGCAGTGTCTCTGATGTCACCTAATTATAAATAACCTTCTTTTAAGAGTGCCTGTGGTATGTTAATGATATGTTAATTTCTCCCATAAATCTGTGCTTTACGAGCAGAGGGCTCCTTTGCTCATAGCACCAGAGCTACCGGAGCTGCCGGTGTTGCGCAGGGAGTGTGAGCGGGGTGTTGGAAAGAGACAACTGCTCACAGATCTGTCTCTCCCCTTCCCTTTCATGTGCTCCTTAGTATATTTGCATGGAAAAAAAAAAGAAAAGCAATCATTATCGAGTTCCTTTAACTTTAAAAAAAAAAATAGAGTAGCTTGTGTCATCTGAGGACTTTCTATTTAAAACTGTTCTTTTACTCAGTACTCTGACTTAACAGTCTATTTAACATGCAGTGTCACTGTTATACCTCGTGGATGGTGTCCACATTAAATATATATGAAATCTTGGCAGTTTTCATACATTACGCAGCCTCTCTCTCAGCGCTGATAAGAAGGATCCGCGATCCAGCAGAGTCCTATAGCAGCTAAGCAGCTCACAGCAGGAGAATACAGCTGTCTGCTTTTCATATCTATAGGCAGCATCTTCCTTCTGTTTACATTTTCTTCCTCTGTAAATCTGCTTATTGAAAGCTGCTCACCCTGTTAACACAAGGCCACAATTCTCTGGACGTAGAGGAAAAGAATAACATCAAGCTTGGGACTGAAAAATCACATTCAAATGAAATATTCAAGGAGAGACAGTGGAAAATTCTATTCTGTGAGAATGACAGGTGAGGTGAACTACACAGCTCTATCAGCTTTGCTTATCTGCACTTCTGACAACCAAAGTGGCTTATAGACACACAGACCAGATTTCTTCTTTAACATGACAAACGTGTATTTACTTATATGCCGAGGAAATGTGTCTACCAGCAATAGCTGTCTCACAGCATAAAGACTCACTGCCTTAAGCAGAAAGAGTGAGAGTGTAGCAACGCTGCGCTGGCCTCCTTTTACTGGTTACCAGTGAAATAGGAGCTGATCTGATTCTATCTCATGTATAGGCACTGCGTGGATTGGAACCAGCTATCTTAACCTCCAGATCCTTGAAATCTACAGCTGAATCATGGCTCTTTATTTTACAGTTTCAGCTTCTTCACCACTATTACTCCATCCTTATCTCTCAATATTCTTGAAGCCCAAGACAGACCAACATTTTCCTTGATTCTTTGAATGGTGAGTGGTCATACAGCTTTTGTAATTTTGCTTCTGTGCAGCACCACAGTGGATTTTAAATCTCATAATCAATATGTAATTGAAATACAGACTTTTGGTCTTAATTCAAGAGGTTTGACAAAAGTATTACAAAAAAAGTATAACAAAGGTGCAAAGGTGACTGTTTAGGAACTACACCCATTTTTATAAATAGTCACCCATTGTCAGAGGCTCAAAATTAATTGGACTGTTAACTGACAAGTAGTTTCATGGCAAGGTAGGGCCTGTTAATTTAGCCATGTGTTAGACTGGCGACCTGCCCAGGTGTACCCTGACACTTCCCTATGACAGTTGGAACAGGCGCCAGCCTCCCTGCCACTATTTGGATAAGTAGTAATGAAAATGCAAGTATGGGTGGATATTCAACTTAACCACATGGGATTTTATTTAACAGCAAATTATTTTCTGGCAACATATTAACATATTAGACCACAGCACTCAGTCAAACTCCTAAACAAAATGATCGTATACCCATGCAGCAATAGTTTAAAGGAATCTTACATAAATATAACAAAGACAGCCCAGGGTCGGATTTGATACCAGGAACCAATCCTATGCTGGTGCTGACTGTGCTTTCATTCTGAGGATCCAATTCTCATTGGGCGAGATAAAACTGGCTTTCTTCTGGCTAAAGTTAGTGAAACGATACTGTATCTGCTTGCATGGACAAAAGAACTTACTATTCTATGTAGCAGCTAGCTGGCTAACTGTAGCTTATTTGATCACAAATGTCAGTAAGATATTATTTGAAGCTGCCTTAGGGTTTTGTTGTTGTTGTTGTTGTTGTTGTTGTGTTTTTTTGTTTTTTTTTTGTTAATGAATGACAGGACTGAGGAAACATCATGCTAACATGCTCTCATTTTACAGACGCCAAAATGACCATACATGTGGCTCAAAAGTTGAGGGTGGTGAAGCAAAATAACCACAATTTATGTGCTTTTGGTTATTTAACACTTGTGGAGTGAATTAGTCAGCGCCTGTTCCATATGAAGCGGTGAAAGTGTAACCTTGCGAGGCAGCTGGATTCTCGTGAGAGCAAGACTGCAAGAATCCATCCTGCCAGACTTTGTGCCACATACTTGTAGCCAAGCCACAGTTGCTTTCAACCAATTAGCATCCTACTGGGAACTTGTCCCAGTAGGGACAAGAAGCAGAGTGGTTCATCCAATCACCTGCCAATTATATTTTAGAAAGCACCCACTCTTTTCCAGTCGCTTTCCAATGGCTACTTCCTGGATGGTTCTTTGTTTAAAAGCACTGCTGAGTGAGTGAATAAAGGGATGACTTTAGACATGACCCTACTGTGGAGTTCTTTTGGCTATCTTGTGTGTGTGTGTTTGAACCTAACCAACACCACTATTAGCTTCAAGGAAGATGAGAAAAAGCAAAACAACAATAAGGAAGAAAACAGTACCAAAAGACTTTAAAACTGCACATCTATAGTTAGGGTTCTACTCAGTGTGTTCTCTGAGATTTCAAAAAAAAAAATCCATCACTGAAAATGACTATAAGTGGAAACAAACTGTAGCAAAATACTGTTGAACTAAACTTTATCACCCACAATTCATTAACCAGTTAATATGATTATTAGCCACTAGATTTTCAAATGGTAAAAAGACATAGTGTAACAGGACTGCACAGAGATCCACTCATACAATGGTGGAGCACACAATCCTACCACAGCAGCTTGCTTATTAACCCTGATGCAGAGCTTACTGAAAGTGAAACAAAGGAATTGTGACTGTTTAGTCTTTTAGGAAAATTAGAGCGTGAGTACAGGTCCCAGGGAGGAAAATGGATGAGTTAATCACAGTGCTAATGAGAAGAGGGTGGGAAACACAGACGACTTTACATCATCCTGCTCTGACAGCAGCTGGATGACTGAGGTGCTGCAACCAGGAGGGGTGACTCCCGAGCGCTCTGGTTCCTTCCAACCTCTCTGCACATCGAGGATCTGCAGCAAACATTTGTGCAGTTGTATCAGTTCTTGCAGTGTGTCCACCACATGTAAGAGCAGACATGTACTGAATATTGTCTAGTTTCACACTCCAAGTTGCAGGTCTACAATTAGATTTCCATCTGATGTCTTCCAGTGGGTGAAAACAGGATATTATCTCCTTTCCTGTCAATCAGATGTAACCCGGAGGTACAATACAGTATGTATTTTATCATTATAAATAGAAACATGTCCTTAAAGGAAGCAGTTCTTCACTTGGCATGCTTGTACAGATAAGACAGCTTTGTTTTCACTTGTCTAGAAAAAGCCTTTCGGGGTCTCTCTTTTTGCTCTACAGTAGTTTGGCGCCTTGACCTGCACAAGGGCAGAAAACTACAATGTCACACGCTGTGAAGCTGAAAACAGAGAGTCAGCAACCAGCTCAACATGACATATTCATTTTGTTGGAGCGGTGTATCCCTCAACCTCCCCCTAAAAAAGAGGAAGCAGCAGCGCATGGAGCGTCCCCGACAGAAAGCTGTCAGTAATAAATCCCGGAGAGGGTCTGCGCAGACAGGTGAGGGCTGCCGAGGTCAGCATATATCCATGACAGATCTTTTCTCCCAGCTGCTCGTGAGGAGTGCACCATCAAAGACTATTGATCACGGTAATCAAAAAGAATGTGCTGTATGATAGCAAGAGTCATCGCCACCAACAAATCACCTCTGACAAACAGAGGGGGAGAGGAGACACAGACAAGCCAAGAGAAGTCGATTTATTCTCAGTTAAACAGTCCTGTGTGCAATCAATCCTGCTGCTAAAGATCTGCTGTTAGAGCCATTTATATCCTCTCTTTATGTGCGGACATGATCGTGGGTGATGGAAGTCATTAAACTGGATTGTGTTTGAATTTTCAAGCTATATCCTCTTCACAAAACCTTTTTTTTTTGTGAAGTTTGGCTCAAGTCTTCACAAAGACTCTATCTGGATTTATGGTTTGTTTTCATAGAAATTTAGAGTGTTTTGTCTTGTGCGCATGCTGATTTGACTGCGTGTGTTCCGCTCACTGTGAGAGAGACAAAGAAAGATGTCAGGCGTATTTGGCGATCCCCAAGATCATTCCCATTTCCATAAACTTTTGAAATTTGTTTTCCAGATATAGCTGTTTTTTCACTTCACTAATGCAGCCTCGGTGACCTGAGAGCTGTCAATCAAGTGGAGATTGTAGATACTGGGGTGACTGGAGACAAACAGACATACAGATTTTCACATCAGTTTCTTCCACATTAGAATGAAAACACTCCCTGTGATTTTATTTGTAAGCCCAATTCATTTGAACTATATTGTGTAATTTTTATAGCGGACACGAAACAATATATATATAATTGTATATATTATATTGTGTTTTTGTTATTATTATGGGAGCTTATTGTTGTTTTGTAATAAAGGCTTCATTACTAATCAGTCTGTTAAGCATCAATAACTACAACATATTTTTCCAAAAAAAGGACTTTTTGTCTGGGTTAGGGTTGTCACTAGTGTCTGTTTTCTGTGATATCTGTGTATATTGATTTAAACTCTGTATGTTTGGGTGTTAGATTGCTGAGCAAATGAAAAAAGACTTCGTTATAGGGTTAGGAAACACGTTAATAGAAGGGATTAATTGATAATATACTATAGCTATCATCTACAGGTATTCACAGTTGCATTTGAATAGTTACATAAACATGAACATGGATGCGAAGGCAATATCAAGTTAATTTCTATATAATGCTCCTTTTCTGGAGCAGAATTGTTATGCAAGACACATCTTTATGAATCAAAAAAATATTTTTAATTTATTTTGGGTTTTCTAAAATAAACACAGGGCCAAAAACATATATAAAGTTGCACGTTGATCAGACACTTGACTGAATGATCTGAATGGTTCTATATGCATCTTTTATAACACTTATGCAGTTTGAGCACTTTATACTGCAATCTACACTCACCTTTTAAACTCACAGTCACACGGCACTTTATTCTTATTGGACTTTATCTATCTTGCATCCATACCTACGGCCAATTTAGAATCACCATTAAACCTAACCGGTGAGATGATGTTGACTGTGCTGCATTACACTGACAGTTAAATCACAGTTATTGCTGTTCTGGCACTGTTAAGCATAGTCTATATATTTTCAATCATTTGATGTCAGTACTTTAGAAATAGCTTTCCAAAAGCTTAGTGTTAGCCCGCTTTATCCAGGTGTAATGTGGTGACCAAGTTTTGACTGATGATTTGAGGTAGGGTGGGCAATATGGCCTCAAAATTACATCGCAATATTTCAAGGAATTTTTGTATTATATTTCTGATGATATAGATATGAATAAATACTGAATGTGTCCTTGGTGATTGCGGCTCGCAAGGATCAGCATTTACTAGTGCAAACAAAATCAAGGGCATTCTGTGTCCTTCTTTCACAATGAGCTACTGTCACAGATCACATACTGCCCAACTTGAAGTGTTCATCTGTTTCCACACAGTGCCAGCAGAAGCAGCATTATAGTGCAACAGCAGTGACACAACATCAGTCCAATGTAAACACAGAAGTAGCCAAAGTAATGGAATATTTATGTAAAAGTATGACATAACTTCTTAGCCCTACCTGGATTCTTTTATCTTGGATCGAGCTTTTTAATGTCGAGTCATGGTGTTGCTACATCGTTGATATTCTGATATGACACTGTTATATCACATAAATATATATACCTTATTGAAACGGATATAATGATATGACACAACCATAGTTTAAGGTTTTGCAAAATAATTCTGAGGTAGTCCGCATCTGTCACTAGTCCGCCCACCCAGAAACCCAGAGCATAATTCTACCTTCCTCACATTTACTCATCCAGTAATCTTTGGTTATTGTGGCCAAACAATTCAATCTTTGCCTCTTCTGACCATTAAGCTTGCCTTGAGAAGACTTTTTTGTCCATGTAATCAGCAACAAGTTGTCTGTCAACTCTGAAGCTTCTTACTTGGACATCTGCCTCTCAGTCTGCGGCTTCCAGTTCACGTTAGGCCCGTGCCTTGGTGGTTTATGGGTTGTTTCAGGCCATTTGAACCTCCTCTGAGGCCAAGGTTACAGTTTGAGCTTTATTCAGACTTCAGCAAAGTGGCTATACTCCTTAATAACTTGTACTTGTGTAAGAGTTTCAACTGTTAGTCTTGGAACATGCAGTTCTTTAGAAATTACAAAATCATTCTTGACTTGTCTAAATCTACCATCCTTTGCCTTGGCTCTGACAAGCTGAAAGACATTTTGGAACTTTCAGTGCCACTGATTTAATAATCTAAGTGGGTGTATGTACAAAAAGCTTACAATGTCTCTGCGAGAAAAAAAAAAAAAAGAGATAACAGGATGACGTCATTTCATGCCAGTTCATTATTTGGTCAGAAAATCTGCATTTTATGAAATGTAAAAACCAGGAGAGCCTCACATTTCTGTTTTTCTGTGGGAGGCACTGCTTCACTCTAACAGTATATCCTGTTCACTTCAAATCTTTTTAGAGTAACAGCAGCAGAGCAAGTTAAAATGAGTTGGAGGTGAAAAGAGAGCAAAAGGAGCAAGGCGAGCGGGAATAAAAATGAAATAACCAACTGGAGGGTTACCTTCTCTTTGTCTCTCATGGATCCTTTACCAAGAATTGACATCTTTGTGAGAGTGTCCTCCTGTAGTCTCTTTAACGAGTTCCCGCGTGGCCCGAGGAGTTTGCCGACAAAGTTAAACTGCAACAGAGAGCAAGAGAGCACGGATCAGTCAGAATCTGTGTGTCTGAGATAAAGAACAAAGACTTTTATGTCACTCGCATGTGGTTCGACCACAGATTGAAGCTAATGAAAACTTATCAGCAGTTTTCCTCTTTCATGTTTCGATAAAATCAGTGAGGAAGCATTTCTGAGATGTCTTATCCAAGGTTCACTGGGTCACCTTTTCATGGGCTGTAGGTTTTATACTGTGGGAAAAATCTGTGTGGCTCTGTCCAAAAGTCTTTTTAAAAAAAAGGGTAACAGAACATGAAATTCAAAAGGTACTGCTGCAAGTGGAAACTGTAAGAGAACAGCTTCCATAGATTCTGGGCAGTGAAATAAACAGAGTAGGGGAGAGCACTGTTACTCTGTCCCCATTCGAAAACACACCCCTGTGCAGTATGTACCTGTTTATGGCCAATAAGCCTGCTGTATGTTATCAAATGAATGATCACACACTCTTGTTTTATGTAATTAATGTTTTATTCCTACAACACAAGGTAAAAGATGCAAGTTGTAAAAGATAACTTGTGCACACTTGTTAAAACCATCTTTCATCCTCATATTTCAGGCAACATTCAATGCAATGTTTATTTATGCTCTTGAGTATTTTTCTCAAGCCCAATCCAAACCGTAGACATCACAGGCTGAGTGGAAGCATCTCCACATGGCTACAAGTTATTTTCAATTCACTTCATTTTCAGTTCATTTTCACAGAGCATCTGCTACTCTCAGCTTTCTTTTTATTGTTTCAAAATGTTCACGTTTAGTTTAGTTACCTCCCCCAAGGTGAAGGTAATGAAACAAAAAGGCTTTTGTTTTGTTTTGTTTTTGGTGGCTGTCTGTAAACACAATAGCTCGAAAAGTTCAGAATGAATTCTGTTAAACTTTGTAGGGGCGTAGAGTGGGGTCATGTTAACAATTAACAGTTAATTTATTGATGGAAAATTGACAAAAAGCTTTATAACACAGAACCAAACTTAGTTATACAGTACCAGTGGGCGAGTGTGTCCAAATTTTTGACTGGTACTGTATCTTTAAAGACAGTATTGTTGAGAGGAAGAGAATAAATCAGCATAAATAAAAAATAATAAATAAATAATTCCACTTAAAATGATGTCAAGTCTATTAAAATGCTGCACAAAAGAGCAAGTAATAAAAGTTGCACTTTGCACATTTTTTTTTACTGCGCTACAAACTGCTGAAGGTACATTTAAAAAGAGCAACTAAAACTAAATGAATATATACAAAATACAAAACTATTCCCTTAAGGTACATGCTGCCCAGAGAGTTGGCTGCCTTGGTGGAGGTTTGTGCTCTCAGAGTGCTTCTTGCTCTTTTGTTTGTTTGTTTTATATTTCAGTCTTAGCTTTTGTTTGTTTTAATATGAAATGTGGAGAATTTGATACATTCTGAGTACAATAACACCATGCAAAAAATAAAAAAATAAAAAAAAATGTGCCAGTTCATGGGAATGAGTTAGTACGTCTTTTTACTTTCTTTGAAATCACTGGCAATAAAGGGAGCCAAAAAGCCTAACAGGTGACCTGGAATTGAATGACTTACTTTGTATACCCTTAATTAAGTGCAATTTTTGACAACCAATTTGTAGATATTGTTAATTAATTTACTAACTGTATAGTTTATTAATTGTGCAGGTCGCCGGTAATGAAGAGAAAAGATCAGCCTGCGTCGCCAACACACACACACACAAAAAAAAAAGATTTTAGGTCATGACAGCGTTACCTTCTGCAATCAGTTTAGAACATTCTCTCAAAAATGTTGGCATATTTGAATAAAAACGTGGCATCTCCGGCCCATCCTCCTCCTCCTGATGCTTCACCGGCTAGATTACTTCACAAGGTGACTGCTTTTCAGATGTAAAAACACAAGTGTTGTGCACAGACACCCATCAAAGTCAAAGAACCTCATCACAATTTCACCAGCAACTGGAGATGGTCAGAGAGACAAAGGGGGGACGATGCCTTCCTCCTCCTCCACCCTACGTTTTCCCTTTAACAGTGAGTTATACAGCTGTCTCCTTCCACTATCTAGGTCATCAATTAGAGAGCAGGAGGTTTTAAAAAAAACAGCCAGTTTTGTTCTACACCTCACCTATATCTCTCCTGCCTTTTGTTCAGAAAGCGAGTGCTTATTAGGAAGCTCCTGCCGATTCCTGGGTGAAGGATTTGAGAGTAGTGATTCGCTCTAATGCAGTAACTGGTTGTTGGAAATCTGGCCGCTCTCAGATACTGAATGTTCCTCCAGCTTTTGTAATTACACCGAGTCCTGTAGCTGGATGTGATCATACAGGGTTCAGCACTTGCCTCAAAGTAAACACCTCAGTGACTAACCCTGCACTTGTGAATAGGACCGAGTCAACTCCTAAAATATGTTATGACTCTGCTTCAATGACTATATACCACTCAGTTAGTGTGTGAGGACTTGATTCAATTTGTCCTAGTTTAACATGATCTGAAACATTCAGTTGATGTTGGGCGGTGTACTGCTGGACCTGTATTACCTGTGCACCCTTCTTACTCACAGCTCTAACCACCTGAAGCAATAATTAATATAAGACAACAAATAATATAATCCTCTTTGCAGGGCAAACATAATGGCACACAACCAGACAATTGTGAAAGAGATCATTTTTAACAGTAATACCTGCAAAAATTAGAAAATTGCATGTGGACATGTTAGCCACCTAGGTAGTATAAAAATCTGTGGGAAGGGTTAGTACTAAGGGTTACTGCTGCTAGATTCAAGAAGAGGAAAGACAGATGGAGGATGAGGAAAAGAGAGCAGAGATGAGCAGGAGGTGTGACTGCTGTATGGAGGGTTTTTTGTTTTTGAAAAATGGGAATCATTTTGCTGTCTTTGTATTTCAAATAACTAACAAAAAAACCCCACCCAAATCATAAAAAAATACAGGGAAACAGAAAAAGTTGTGCCTTTTGAAGTGTGTGTTGGTTCCGTTGAAGGCAATGAGGAACTGAACTTCAAAATAAAGCAGGGAGCAAACCAAAGCAGGGACCACGAATATACTCAAACAACAGTGATGCACAGAGGGACAGAAACACCGGAGTCATGAAGTAAGACACAACAGGAACACGAACTAAGAATTACAAACCATCAATCAACAAAGACCGTGACCAAATGAATTGTTAGGTGAAAAAAATGTGTTCTTCCTCCAAAGGAATCAAGTTTACAAAAGCATCATGAAAGGAGACAGCGGCGCCGGGGCAAACAGAGGGTGTCAGGAAGTGTTGTAAATGTGCTGAGTTTAACCGATGTCCTGAGCATCCATCATTTCCACCTGGATGGAGCCTTGATCACTGAGCTGTGCCGTCTCTTGAACAATGATTTGCAGAGCCAGATTACACAGCTGACATCTTTCCGCGTTACTAAAGCTTTTATGCACCCCTTCCTTCCTTCTGACAGGTTGTGCATCGGACACAACGTCCGGGATGTTTGTGCAGATATCTCAGTCCTCTGGCTCCTAACTGCGTACCCGCCGATGGGTAAAAACGCCTGAACAAGCAGAAAAGCGTATTTTCTGATCAGGAACAAAGCGTTACTGTGTAGAAGCGTAGTGTAGAAGTCATATCAACTGTGCATACATGGGCACCAGGCAGAGGAAGAGAAAAATCAGACAGGCTGTGAAACAGAAATGAATACAGACATAAATTTACTCTGCTGGCAGAGCAATTGAGGCTCAGTGGAATAAGGGACGCCATTAGAGAGAAACTGGATTTCTGCTGAGCCGAGAGGACAAATGCCCTTCTTCATTTAGATACGGTGTTTTCTGTAGAGGATGGTTTAAAGAGAGACAGAATCTCCTGAAAGAGGAAAGCGTCTTCGCTTGAATTCAGATCCTGGACACGGACAAATTACTCTGTGGTAACCACCTAGTCTACACCTGGAGAAATCCTTCCTCTAATATCCTTTCAAAACTTTATATTAATTAGAGAAATTAATATCAGATGTTGTATCCAATCGCTGAACTGGAATTTTAGGGCACAAAAGCACAAAACATAAAATATATGAGTTGATCAGCTGAGAAACAAGCTTTTTAATGAATTCATGTTATTAAATTATTCTTCTCATTGTAATTTGGGAGGAAGCACGAGGAAGCAAGGTGCAATTTATTTATTTATTTTTTTGCTCTTTCTATGAGTGCAAGGTGGTAATTTAATGAGCATTGCAGAAGGGGTTAGAAACGGCAGACAGCGATGAGGGGAAAAGATTGTTAGGGCCTCAGGCCTTCCTGTAAATATGACTTTAAATGCCCAAGCATTCAGTTTCCAAAAATAATTGGTCAGGTTTGAAGCCGAGTGTTGGTACTGAAGATCAGCTAAAAACACGACAGTGTGGATTACCAACCGAGTGAACTGGGAAACTGCGCCAGGCTCTGTGGTGACTAAAGAGCCCCACATTTTGGTCATTTTTGATGGACGTCCTGGTAAAATATGTACCACTAAAACACATTACCAACTTGCTAACATAAGGAAGGAATTTAATTTGGGTAGCTAAATATGACTAATTATATAGTGCTGTGCAAAAGTCTTGAGCCACCCATCATCTCTTTATATTTTGCTTCATCGTAAACAAACAGCCTAATTCTTGTTCCCTATGAGCCATGAGCTCAGACTTCAGTTTCAGTTTTTTCTTCTTGTGGTTCTGTAAGACGTCTGTGAGAATGGATATCCCAAATATGGTCACCTCATGGACACAGGTCTGGCTGTGAGCTCAGAAGTCCCACCCACCTGCTGCTCAATTTTGCTGTTTGTGGTGGGGAAGCCAATCAGAATAAAGTTAGCTTTTAAAGGAGGGTGGCCCGTGAGCTAAAACAGCTTTTTTCAGACTGTGTGAGGTGTTGCACCAAAAGGAAGAAGATAAAGAAGGACAATTTTATACTGTGAGCTCCAGCTAAGTCCCAGAATAAAATATGGATTTGGTAAAAGGCAAATAATGTTTCACGTACCAGTAGAGGATATCATAGAACCAGTAAAAGTTTGAGAATTTGCATGTATGCTCACTGAAACTTTTCAGGTTAGATCATTTTCAGGGAGCATTATGGTCTCTCAAAAAATGCTACCGTTCGTTACTTCTAAATAACTTCAAGGAAACAGTGTTGATGTTTCGTGAAGTCAGTTTAAACTTGGCTGTGCTCAAGTGGGGCATGTACATTACTGAATTATTTTGACTTAATCATATGACCCCACAGTAAACGTGGGGTTAGGTGTACAAATGTGGCAGAAATCGTGGCTTAAAGAGGAGCACTGCAGCTGATGTGTAGCAGCTTAATTCAGTCATGTTACACTGATGTTATAGACAATATAGTGACATGATGCAATGGTTATTTGTCTGGAGCTATTTTCAGTTTGTGACTGTTTAAACAGGGATCTTGCAGATTTGCTTTGTATTGGTTTGATTAAAGCCAGTAAATGTCAGAGACGTCTTAATCCAGATATTTAACACATCACGAGGCAGTCGGTACATGGGCACACACCTCCTCATATGGACTGTCCTCCACATATATGAGTCTATACTGAACAAACAGCTATAATCCCCGCTGTTTATCAGATATCAAAATCTGTCTGACTTCCACTGTGATAGATACTTTGGGGTTTGGCTAATGCTTCCGTTATCAGGAGGGATTATATGACTTATAAAAACCTGCCTGGGCTTCTGTAACCGCTTCATGTCATTAGGCTGTTTGAGAGGATTGTGCTGCTGCTGCTGTCTGTAATCACCAAAATAAAAGCTGATGTATTTAATCACAGGTTGTCACTTGCTGTCCTCTTGTGCTGCTACTTGGATGAAAAATAAATAGACGGAAATACCCCCCCCAAAAAAACAAAACAAAACAAACAATGAGAGCATTTTAATTATTGCATCTTGGTTCTGCTGGTTATCTGTGGCCAGAAAAATGCAGATTATTAGAAAGAAAAGGTGACACAGGAAGAGAAAGGATGTCTGATTAATCATGGTTAACTTGAAGGGGGCTGGACGGTGCAAGTGTGTGTGTGTGTGTGTGGGGGGGGCACATCTGAGTTCTTTTCATCATTTGTTGAATGTATTACTGCAAGTCTGGCGAAAGGTGCGCTCACAGAGAGCCAGCGCCGAGTGATTGTGCTGAGGACAGCAGGACAGGAACGACAGCAGAAGGATAAATCACAGCTCCCAGCGCAGAGAAAAGCCACAGTCTAAACTGGAAATAAACCAGTGGGACTCCTTACGCCTCACTAATGACCTGTGGTGCTCCGTGCCAAACGAGAGCTTTCTAGGAGAGGGCCTGCAGAACCAGGAAGGGTACAGAGGAGCTCTGATAGAGCATCGATGTTCAAAAGGTAGAATATTTTTAGTTCCGGGGTAGGTGTGACATTATGTGTCATAGTGATTTATGTCCACAAGGATTCAATTAAATCTTTTGCTAAAAACGTAAAAGACGGCTAACATACCACACCACATGGTGGAACCTTTTATTAGTGTCACGCTTTCCAGTATCTTAGGAACTCTAAATAATTCATCAGTGTTGGGTATTAAAAATCACTGCCGACACACGGCTCTATCTCATCCCAGAACTTGCTGCACGGTGTCCTTGCCTGTTTCATTTTGATAAAAAGCTGTGTTTGCAGAGAATAGATTTAACCTCTCTCCACGTGCTCCTAAACGGCCATTTGGAAAATGGCGGTGCCACTTCAATGCCAGAAGCCAAAAGGTGATGCTCGCAGCTCAGGAGAAAAGCCATTCAGAATCAGACCGATCACTCTTGCCACTGCTACCTGTCAGCTAGAACAAATTGAATTTGTCTTCCTCTGGTGGCTTGTTGGAGACTCTAAACAGCATATTAGTGGCTCTACTTATCAAAGCTGTCAAAGCAAATCTGTTTAGCTGTGAACCTAGGAGACTCAGATCAGTCTCAGATAGCATTACACACATATGTATGTAGTACACAGCCAGCACTCAGTATCAAGATTATTTTGCAGAATTACTCTACAACAGAGTTCAACATCATATGTGATGATACGTATATATCCTCTTCCCAGAGTGCACCCAACAAACACAAAGACATCTGCATGGATAAAACAATCTTATGTGCTCATAACTGTGTTTATAATCACTTAATTTCAGTTTTAAAACAATGAATTATGCTAAAAAAAACAGTCACTGACATATGCTTTAAACAACTGCAATATCACAAGATTTTAGCTGGCAAGTAGTAACATTTACAGATATGCACATTTGAATTAACGTGATGTCACAGTGTATTGATGAATGAGATGAATTCGATTCTAGAGTCTGTGCGATTATCGTTGTTACAAATTCCTGGTGTATCAATGTACAATTCACAAAATGCATCTACCTTTACATTTATAGCAGCGCCAATGTTCAAGTGGACTTAGTCCTTAAAAATGCAATATTTAAATTCATTGTAAGCCTCGAACAAATGAATAAAAAAACTGAAAAAAAGGGGAAGGATAAGATGTAGCAAATGGTAAAAGTAGAACTTTTAATAAGGTGAAGCAAGCAAAGTTTTCAGAGTAAGCTAACAGTGTTAAATGTTGGAGCCTTATTAAATGTTGTATTATTTTAGCAATGATATTAGTTCAATGTGTAAAATACTTTTTATACATCAAAAATAGGTTTTACACATGCAAAAATCAATGACTATATGGCAGTACTGTCAAGCAGATCAAAATTTTATAAAGCCTCATATTATGAAGGGCAATTATTGCATATGTAAAAATTTCTAATTTCTAATATTTTACAATAGAAAATTACATAAAGTGTTAACTCCTTTTTTTTTCCTAATTAAGAATAAGTGCTGGGTGTGAACTAATATACAGCGGGGTATATCACTCTTGAAATGTCACATTGAGATTGGTGTTGAGATTGATGAAACCAAACCTGGAGGTTTGTTGGCTCAGCTTTGACTCTGCCCTCTCCAGCGGTATGCTGGAGGTTGACGCTATCCTTCCCGTGGGGGCTAAGGCGAAAACTTGAGTGATGTCCCCCGACTAGGAGCAGCCCTCTCACTTTTACACCAGCCTCCCCATTGTGCTCCCAGTGGGAAATCCCTGTCACGCATCGAGCTTGTGACTCCAATAAATGCAGCCGTCGATGAAGGCTCCTAGTGGCGGGTGGGGCTGAAGTGCTCTCAAATGTGCCAGCAGTATTATCGCTCAAAACAGCTTTACACGGAGGTCACTGTGAAGCTGACTGTCCTCGACTCTATATATGTGACTTATGGGCCACACTGCAATAACACTCTCCCCATTCAAGCTATAAATTTTCATGAGAAAAACAGCTTCTAGAGCTTGAAAAAGACCTGGGATCTCCCACGAATCATAAGAAATCCTCTAACATTCAAGAAAATGAAATCCACTGAAGTTATTCACTGACGAATTAATGCACAGAGACATCACAGCGTCACTGACCAAGGTCAACACAAAGGAGAGGTCAGCGCTGGAACAGCGAGAATTACAGTGGTACTTTTCAAAAGCTTAAACAATTCTTTAGGCAGAAAGTCACCTCCCTAACATAGCCCTACCCCAGTTCTGTCATCCAGCTCTCTTCCTGAACACCATCTACCGGATATGCTACATCTAATAACATAAAGCATCAACAAAAAGTGTCAAGTGGCTGTTGCAAGGAATTTAAATCAAAACCAGAGTCACTGTAGTTGACTTCATTATCTATAAATAACACGATCTAAAATTCTCTATCTGTGCACATCACATTCTTGGAGAAGTCTCTGGTGGTGGTTCCATAGTACTTACTTTAGGAAACTGCTTGACTGGTATTAAAACTTTCTGGCCCAGTTTCATGTTCTTGTTGATGACGACGTCGATGAATTTCTCCTCCTCCTTGCCCTCGTCTTTCTGAATTTTTTCAATCTCTGGAAAGAAGCAAGAAAGAAGTTATGAGTCTATGTTGAAAAGCATGAACTTACAGGGATGGAAAGCAGAGACGCGCGAGTGCAAAAAATGTGCATCTTCAATATTTTTTGAAAGAATATTTGTATTTTCTTTCATGTCAGGGCTGTGATTTGTTCTCAGTACAACAGATCACGACGAGCGCACATGACTGTGCATTAGTGGTTAGCCTTGCTTGTCATCATGACTGGAAACAGCTAGACTGGCTTCTTGTGTCACACAATTAAACACAAATAAAAGAGAAAAGAAAAGAAAAGAAAAAAGAAAAACAAAAGAAAAAAACTTTCTTTTGTTTTGTTAGGAAAATTTCAAAAGACTCATTCATTTTTTTAAAATTTGACAAACCAGGGTTATGTCTTTTATTCAAAACCCAGCTACATCCCACTTACAAAACACACACACACACACACACACACACACACACTAAAGTAAATCCGTATGTAAAAAAGCAAATATTTGGTGTTTATGCTCCACCAAAAGGAACTCAGCCAATTTTACACATAAAGTTCTGTTTAATAGCCACAAAAGTACTTTTTTTATGATGTTCTCCAATTTCTCTTTACACACAGCAGACCTCAAGCTTCGTCCTCTACGATACACACCTTGGTACAATTAGATCCTGAAAATAACTGGAAAACTGTCCTAGTACACGCTAAACTGTAAAATTCCACATTCAGACCTAAAATTGGACATAAATAACAACACATTACTGACTGAAATCAAATTAAATGCAAATATAACTTTCTTTTTTACAACAAAGGTTTAGGGCTGTAGTAATTTTAATTCTAAGGCCTCACCACCAACAGCATCACAGTTTACAGTATATAAATATAACTGAACCAGTTGCAGCTCTATGGTGTGTTCTGGGTTGCCTCCTTTAAATCACTTCTGCAAACACATTTTTATATAGAGGGATTTTTGGTGTGATGTCACTGCATGTGATCGTGTCTCTTAGAGTCTTTTACTGCCGGCTTATCGGCCTTTAATTGGCTTGTTTATTATTTCTGTTCCATCGCTCTTATTCTTTTATTGGTATTTATAATTCCTGTTGTCATTTTGTGTTTGTCCTTGTTTCTTGTTGTATTAACTCTCAGTTTTACCTTAATTGTAACTGCTTTAACTTTGTATTAACATAACCTTCAACGTAACCAATTTTTTAATTGGCCCCACAGCCCAGAGCCAATTTAAAAAATATATGTTGGGCAAGTTGACTGGCCAGCTCTTGGCCTGTTAGGGCCAATGACTGTGTTTCCTCTCCTGTGAGGCAAACTGACTGAAATGACCCCTTACTAACTAGTTTCTGCTAATTTTTTCCATACAGTCAGTATTTACACATGAAAATGCCAATAAAAGTTTTTCATCATGTGAAGAAAAGCAATTTCTTCACCTGTTCGTATCCACTGTTGCTTTGTTTTTTGCTTTTGTTTTTATCAGAGTGCAACTGAATTAAGAAGAAACCCAAATGAAAGCTGCTTGTATGCAGACAAACTGTTCAGTCTGCCACAACCTTCTAATCATATTGTATGTAAATTTCTTGTAAACTTTGTTGCAGAGTGACAGCAGCCATCCGCCTTTCTCTTTCTAGCAGAGGCACCTGCAGCACTCAACGGTGAGTCTAAAAGGGGACACAGCATTTAATTTAAAGTCTTAGCTCCTCAATATTTTTGCAGATTTAGATTACTAATACAAAATATACTTCCTAGTTTTTAAAAGGTTTTGACAGTTTGCTGGTCTGGAGCATTCAGGTGTGTGCTAACACAATCTTCCCAGGAGTGGACATCCCAGCAAATTCACCCCAAGGTCAGACTGTGCAATGCTCAGAGAAACCCAAGAGCTACTGCACATCTCAGACTCTACAGGCCTCAGTTAGTATGTTAAGTGTTAAAGTTCATGAACGGTACAATTAGAAAAACAACTGAACAAGTATGGCTTGTATGGAAGCGTTTGCAGGAGAAAACCTCTAAAAGAAACATGGCAGCATGACTTAGGCTTGCAAGGTTGCCTCTGAGCAAACCACAAGACCTCTGGAACAATGTCGTTTGGACAGACGAGACCAGAGTGGAGATGTTCAGCCATAATGCACAGCGTTGGTAAAAACCAAACACGGCATATCAGCACAAACACCTCATACTGACTATCAAGAATCGTGGTGGAGGGGTGATGATTTGAGCTAGCACTCTTTGAATCAGCTATGAACTGAATCACAAAGTACAACTCAAGATTGACTGAAATTGGGTGATGCAACAGCACAACGATCCCAAGCACGGCAGCAAATCTACAACAGAATGGCTGAAAAGGAAAAGAATCAAGGTCCAGTCAAAGTCCAGACTAAGAGAGCTGTGCATAAACAAATGCTCGCAGACCTCAATAAACTGAAGCAAGGTTGTAAAGAAGAGCGGGCCAAAATTCCTGATAATACATCATACAGGAAACGATTACTCCAAGTTATTGCTGCTGAAGGTGGCTACTGACTTTATTATTATGGATTAAAGTATAAGTTTACTAACAAAAAGCTTTTTTTGTGGGCCAGTAAAAATACTAGCCCGTGGTGCAATGCGGAAACAATGTTATGTTGCACGACTTAATATTGAGTTTTATATATTATTTTATTTGTCTCTTTGCTTGTCTGTCAAAGTGCTCTGTAAACTCTGTTTGTAGTGGTGCTATAGAAATAGAGGTTGTAACACTTAATAAAAACCATCACTAATAAATGGTAAATTGATAAATAAAACTTAAATGCTAGTTTTTGGTACATGTTATTTTCCACAGTTTGCCAACAGTAAAATCACCACTCATGTTTAATGATGCTGTTAGTTTATATAATACCAACTAGAGGTTCCATAGTGTAGTGCTTTCACCTATCAAACAAAAGCTCCCTGGTTTGATCCTCGGCGGAGACACTAATCCCATGGGGGTTGTGTCAGGAAGGGCATCCAGTGTAAAAATCTGTCAAATCAAAAATGTGGAGCTACCCACTGTGTGAATAAGAGATCACCAAAAGGCATCTTTTAGCTTTTTTAATATAAATTCCTGATTTGAAATATATAATGTACTATTGGATCATAACTATCATAACAGTGATTGTGTATTACAGTAAAAAAAGAACACCAGCTTCTTCTGTGCATTTATTACATACACAAATGTAGGCTGCTCTGCTCCACATTCACAGCAAAAGCGTCCAACAGCACCTTGTCCCTGTCTGCTGTCACAGGCAGTAAACCTTCAGAGAACCCACTTTCAACCATTTATCAACATTCAGTCTCTGTTAAGATGATCTATTACAACTATTACTGTTTCCTTTCTGTTAACAGAAAAAAACCCTATGAATTAAAGTTTAATCAACCACAAATTTACCATTTATAAACACTGTTTATTATAAAGTGTTGCTATGAAATTTATTATTAGTGTCATGATTATTAATAAAATAACCCAAGATGTTATTGGGACCCTGCAGCCTTGTTCAGCCTTTTCTAAGTCTGGAAATGGGAAAAAAAATGACCCTCATCGGTATATTTTTTACTGTCAAAATGTTAGTTCCCTTGGGTATCACTCATCTCACCTATTGGCGAGGCGCAGCCATCATTAATACTTTCTAATTTGAGCAGAGGCACCGATTTACTTGAGCACACACGACATGCGCTACAGTCCCTTTCATGTTCATGTGAAAAAAAAATGAAAGGGAGGAGGACACTGGCGCTCGCAGCTCCAGGCTACCAAAAATACTGGCTGTCATACCTCTGCTTTCGGGAGAGGGAGACTTTGATGTATTTGGAGATGTAACCTTGAACATTTAATCAGATGGATAACATCTGTGTTTCAGCGCCAGGAAAATGGTTTTGCAGAGAGGTGCAGGAGGGGTGCACGACAAAGACTCGAGGCTAAAAGCCCGGCAGGAGGAAAGGGTGAGGCAGAAGGTGAACTCCATCACAGATTTATGTCTCCTGTGCAAAATGATTTTCAAAAAGGAAAACAAAAATCGTCAGATTAAAACAGAACAATCACGCTTCAGTTTTTCTTTTTTCTTTCTTTTTAAGTTAAGGTTCATGAAGACGCTTCAGAATCTGATCAAATGATTAGATGGAGACAAAATAGCCTCTGTTACACAATAAAGTTCAACATGTTTAAACGTCACGTGAGCGGATATGCCACATGCCAATTTTTCAATTACACCGAGCTGGCCATATCAGCACTGCAAACTGGAATCTGCAAGCCAATTGTGATTTCTCAACAAAGCTCTACAGCATTACATTAGCCGAATGTAATTAAAACCTTTGATCGGAGTTTTAACGGGGATAAAAGAAGTATCAGCGAGATGGAGATATCTTTAAGCGTCAGTTTATCCCGGGAGGGGGCACAGAGTGCACACGTTCTGAGAAAAAGACAACATTAATATTAATGCATCACCTAGCAACATGCCAAGACAGAGTTTCCTCCTTCCACCAGGCGTTGTCCTCGAAATATTCAGGCTCTGGCATGTTGTGAGACTGTGACTGAGATTGTGATTCAACTGCTATTTTTTTTTTCTTTCCCAAGCTTACAGCACAAGAAAATGTTGCATTGCAAGTCCAAATGAGCCCCAACAGGGCACTGCAATCAATCAGCAGGTGTAATAGGCAGCCAAAACGACAGCTTCAAATGAGCTCACCCTCTAAACATGGCATCAGAATCAGCTAGTGCAAATTAACCAACCACAGTTTCCTTCAAAATCTTGTTTACGGCACAGAAATGTGGAAAATGTGGCAGCGTGAACTGAGAATCTCCTCCACCTCAGAGCCCTTACCAAGTGCTCAAACGAAACAGATTATACATGCATCACTGACACACGCACAGTGTGCCTGTTGTTTCTTTTTTCTTTCCTACCCAGCTCTATCAGATTACTCTGTTCCAACTCAATTTGCTTGTTTGATAGGCACATCTTCCAACAACACAACTTCCTGCATCTACACTCTCAGAAACAGGGGTACAGTAAAAGTCCACTTCTGTCCCTGCACTTAAAATCTACATAAACATACTATCTAGCGCTAAATATTGAACCTAGGACCAAAAAGGTACACATATATTCCCGAGCAATTAAAGGTACACATTAACAGCTTCTGTCAAAGGGCGAGAGGCAGGGTGCACCCTGGACAGGTCGCCAGGCTGTCGCAGTATCAGGAAAGACTAATTTTACTTTATTCTTTTAAGATTTTACTGTTTATTTGATGCATTCTAACACATTTCATTCTGTATGCGTTTTGTATAGTGGCAGCACAGTGGTGGGGAAATTAGCACTGTGACCTCACAGCAACAAGTTCCTGGTGAATTGCTCTTGTTTCATCCCAAGGACCAGAGGTTAAGTCAGAGGTTGTCAAACTTGCATACAGATACTGTAGGGCATGGTAGAATATGGATCCAAATGGTCCAAATTAGAGAAATTAACGCTCTCAGTGGTCAGTAAAACTAAAAAATTGTTCCATAAATACCAATCCGACAGATTAGGGCTCTGCAAATAATTGAACCTGTCTTCCAAAAGTTTTGAAAATAGAACATTCAGGATAAAACTCTAACATTTTATTTTACCTACTAAGATATTGTTTTTTTTCCCCTTGTCTTTTTGCACCTCTTTCCTTTAGAGGAATACACCTGATTTATACCTCTCTCTAAAAGTTCAAACCTACTCACTGTTTAATTCACCTCCAGCAAAGATCACTAAAAGAGAGCCTCCGGTCAAACAGATCAGTCTGTAGGAAACAAAACTGACAAGGTGAACCAGTAGCAGGATTTGTCTTTGTCTCCCGTGTCAGTACGTTAGAGGCTACTGCCACTGTACCCCTAAAGGTACAGCGAGGTACTTTATTTTCTGACAGAGTAGCATTAGCAGTCCTTTTACTCTTGTTACACTTGCTGTTCTTTATGTGAATCTCCCATTCAGCAGAAGACTCAGGCTTGTGAAGAATGTAAGAAATTCAGCGGCTGATAAAGCTTTTGAAGCCAATAAGTCTCAGTTGCTCCAAGACCCAAATGGAATACATTAATGAAACATTGAATTCTGACGATTTCCTTAAAACATCTTGAGAAGCCACTTGGCCTACATATTGTTGAATATGTATGTACATCCTGTTCCCCTGATGAGGGCTGTTGCTGCTAAAACATGTTGATTTTTTTTCTTATTGCTGAAGAGCCGCTGACTTCTTTCATTTTTTTTATTCCTTTGCTTCTACAGTTAAAAAATAAGCAGTGGAAATCTTATAACATATTTCATTATTATAACATTGGAACAGTGCCTATGCATGAAGGTTATATATGTTATCTTATATATATGTTATTGATAGTCCTAATTTTACAGATACTTGAAAAAATACGTACACCCCTACATTTAATAAAACCATCAAATTCGTCAAATTATAATCTGCCATTGTAGATTAGATGCCAATGATTAGAACCTCATTAAGAGCCTATTTCATTGCAAGCTGCAGTGTCCAACAAGGATTCAATAAACATTAGTAGAATATCAGTTTTGATGGATGCCGACAGCACAGTGGATAATTACTTACCGAGGCCCAGGCATGAAGCTGTTACTCTTCCACTGTTAGTTTTTTTTTAATGCTACATTAATAACAATAACAGCCGCAGGATACATCACACAAATCTCTTATGCTCTTATGCTAGACTTTCTTCTTTGTTAGTCGTTGGAGTCAGCCAAAGATATCGTCACAATCCCGGTCATCTTTCATCTGGTACAGCTTAAAATCTCACCGTGTATACCGAGCTTTAAGAAGTGACAAGTGGAACATATTTTATTTAAACCTAGTGTTCGCTTTGCTGTCGAAGTGTGTGGTGTCAAGATCTAAAGAGCTCCGGTGGCTGCATATACCGTAAGCCTGGCAAGAGATTTAAAAAGATCTCCAAATTATTTGAACGGAGGAGTTTCAGTGTAAGGAAAATCTTCTACATGTAGTTTTGATTTCAGGCAGCTGCTAATTTGTCCAGGACAAATCAACAACAGTGGAACACAACTGTTTTTCTTTGTACTCCTTTGTGTTCTAGTTCCCTGCTTCTTCCTTCCTTCAGTGTCCCCCTGTCCCTTCTTTGTGTTTCCCTGTGTGAGTTTTTTTTTCTTTTTGCTGCTTCCTACTTTATATTCAAGGTTTGTTTTCTCATGTGTTCGACTGTCCTTTCACTTCGAGCCTTTGTTCTTTTTCATTCATTTCTGATTTTTTTTCCTACCCTCATTGGTTCTACTTTTTCAAACTCCTTCATTCTTCTGTCAGTCCATCCGTTTGCCTTCTTCGTGTATGAGTTCCTATGTTTGACCCAGCCTTTGTCTTTCACTTTTTAGTTATCAGCTTAATTAAAGCTTGCTTTCTGCTTTCCAGACCTTCCTCTTGCGTTAGCATTTGGACCGTCATTTGGAAACACGCAAAGAAAAAAAAAAAATCTCCAAGAACCCACAAATTCAGTGCAGTGATCTAAACAAAGGAGAGAAGTAAACACACACACAAGACAAATAAACAAAAAAATATGAGGCTCTAACCTTCAAAATAAAACAGGAAGCAAAATGAAAAAAGGCCAACCCCCTCAGTCAACAGGAAACCCAGACAGAAGACATGGAAAATGGAGAAACTCCAATACGTAAGGGTAGTAAAGAAGGATTATAACAATCTTAAAGCATGCTCCTGCATTTGCAGCCAGTATGTAAATGTATACAAAGAACAGTATTGTTCTTCAGCAATAAGAAAAACCAACAAGTCTCAGCACCAACTGCCTCCATGACAGGGACATGACATCCATATTTAGCCATATTTAGGCCAACTGGCTCCTCCAGAGCTCCTAGAGCAGAATGTCAGAGTGAAGCATAACTTAAGAAAAAACAAAGCTCAATATTTTATTCATTCAATCCATATGGGTCTCTGTTCAGCTGAGACATAATATTGGCATGAATACAGCAGAATTCTTTTCATTTTTCACATAACTTCACAAGTCAACAGTGTTACTGAATGGTGTGCGCAGAACTTGGCAATTAACTTGAAGAGTACAAAACAAGTAAAATAAAAACAAAGTTAAAAGAAACTGCAAAAAGCACAAACAGCACCTCACTTCTCTATGTAGAGGCTGCTCTTCCCCGAGCCCCTCGTGTTTGGGAGTTTTTAAAAGTTTCTCTTGCTTAAAATGTGTCAACTTTACAACCTCTGCACACATTAAAATATATTTACAGTCCATAAAATGTATCAGCCTGGGTGATGCCACCCCGCAACGGGACACCATCCCAGCTGTCTGCTTTCCTATTAGAAATGGAATCACTTAAAAGCAGCTCTGTGATTTAGGTCTTCCCATTTAAAATTCATAAGCTGGGTAGATTTTGTGGGATTATGCATGACTTCAGCTGCGTGCTAGAGAGTCAAGTTAGGGATGGAAGCAACTGGGTCATTAAGTCTACCAATTTCATGATGCGGGCTGAGCTACAGCATAAATACAGTATGTTCACACTGGGTGTACCCACATTGTCAGCGGGCAGGATGAAGGGAAATTGACAACTAATAGGATCATGCAGTGTACACGCTGTGAATGTACTGACTCATTTTGATCTGCAGTGCACACTCTACATGTAACTATGTTATTCATTTGTTTCTGACTCGTTTTCTTTTATTTTGAGCACGTCCAAAAAAAAACAACCCAATGGGTTGATTATGTAAGCCGTTTTATATATTTTAGTTATGTTTTAAGTAATCAACCTCTTGTTTAATTCAATTCAATTTTATTTAAATAGTGCCAAATCACAACAAACAGTCGCCTCAAGGTGTTTTATATTGTAAAGACCCTACAATAATTACAGAGAAAACCCAACAGTCAAAACAACCCCCTATGAGCAAGCACTTGGTGACAGTGGGAAGGAAAAACTCCCTTTGAACAGGAAGAACCCTCTGGCAGAACCAGGGTCAGGGAGGGGCAGCCATCTGCTGCGACCGGTTGGGGCTGAGGGGAGAGATACAAGACAGGAGACAGAGACAGGAGGTAGGGCTAAAAAGAAATATTCAAAATATTTAAACACACCTGGTAAAATGCTGCCCCTGGCAGTATTCTGCAGCGAGTAATAACAAAGACTGCCTTTAAAGCTGTAAATACTACAATCAATAGTAATATACATATACAAAGAATAGTATGTGTAAGTATAGTAATGGTCATGAACAATTGATTTTTCCTGAAGTTAAATGCCAGATCTGAAAGACAGGAACTCATTTTCATGTATAAAGTGAGATTCTAGTTACAACACATTTTAGCTTAGCACGAAGACTAGTTCAAATTAGCATAACCAGCTCTATAAGGGCTCCAAATTACCACAATGTGTCTCATTTGTTAGTCCTGTACAACAACAAAACTGTAAAGCAACATTTGGTGATTTGAAAGGGGGGCTGTCACTCCAGTATTTCTTGACAAGCAATGCTCTATTCATCGGATTCACTCATTCTTGTCTAGCTATTTCACAGTCCGTCCAGCCTGCATGATTAGCTAGACTAACTGCCTTTTAACTAACTTCTTTGTTAATGCACAGACATATCAAATATTTATCCTGTCATTCTTCTGTGACATGCCCATTTAACAAAATGCTGAGCTGTTCATTGAATGTGAAAAAGCAACTGCTTATTTAAGCACATGCTAGACTAAAACCCATAATGCACAGAAAACACAAATTCATTAATGGACAACACTACTGGGAACAACTGATTACCACAATGTAAGAGAAGTTTACTTCTTGAATTATCATAGTTTCATTTCCAATAATACTGAAGTGGCAAGAGCCAGTGTTGCTTTAATTTAAATGTGAAAAGAGCATTGGATCAGCAGTTCTCTAATAAGACAGTGTGGGTGCCTTTAGTGGCGACACTTTGGTAAACAATATATATGAAGCAAAAGTTCACAGCTAAGAAATATAATGAGAGCTACATCATCCCTGGTGTAGGCACTGATTCAAACGCTAATTACCCAAGAGCCCACACTGGCTTTGGATGTTCAAGGGTATTCAAGCACTGGTTCATGTCAAAAACTTTGAATTAACGCAGCACAAATTTTGAATTATAGATCTAATGACAGCCTTTTGTGGTGTGACCAAAAGCTGCGGATGAGACTAAAAGAGCATAGAAAATGAATAAAAGCCCAACCACTGTTTTCCCTCACAGAAAAAGTGCAGCTACATAACTGTGTGTTCAATTTAGCAGAACTGACTGGTGCTTTAGAATTAACTGTACATTAAAAAAAAGTGTTTTATGCAACATTTTTTCATGTTACTTGCTGATTCTTTTTTTTTATTTTTATTTTTTTGTTAGTGGTATTTATCTAACTAAGGTGCCCCCGGGGCAACATACACTTCTCAGCTGCACTAAAGATAGGCTGTCAGGAGTTACATGAGCCTTTGGTCTCAAATAAGAGGAAAAAACATTATCATGTTTGATGTACAGTGTTTTGTGCTGGGTTATATATTTTCATCTCCAGGCAATGCAACTCCCATTCCTAATGCCAACAAAACTGACACTTTTCCTGTCTTCATTTGTACTTTATGAATGTTATTATCGTTTGCGCTACTTTTCATTTCACTAGCGCACAGACAGGATGTACCTGCATAGAAAGAGCTTATGTCTCAATGTGTTTCCTTCCGTAAATAATTGAATTGAAAATTGGAAGACAGTGAGTTTCTCTTCTGCTCCAGCGAGTGTCTGAAGCAATAAAAACACGTCTTGTCTAAATAGCACAATGGCAGTTTATCGGCAGCTTTCTGCCACTTCTTTTATGCAGCTGATGCTGTACGCAGCTGTCTGCGGCAGACAGACTCATTATTTTGTTGTTTTGCAATTATGGGTCAAATGAATGAAATGCTCAAACGGGGACAAACACATTATTATTCTCATTTTCCAGTTTTCATCCAGCAGAACATGCTAATATAAACTCAGTGAAAGGACACTGAGGTCATCCAGGAAGTCTAAATATTCTGAATATAAAGGGAGAATATTCAGGACGGAAGCTTGTTAACAAAACAGAACCTCTGCAGGAGTTTGGACAGTTCTGCTTATTCAACTTAAATTTTTTTTATTATTATTAATGCGCATGTCCTCGTTTTTCTTTATGGTTTCAAATAGGCTGAAAACACGTGTCCATGTGCCCAAGTTTAGTAATATTTTAATGAACTCTATGTCCAACGATGTCTTGTGTGTAATCATATATATTTAAAGTGAGACAATGTTACTTCACCCGGCCTGTGGCCACAAGCGGGTGTTACAGAACAGACCTGTGTCAGCAATTTGCGTAACGAAGCAAACACTGACTAATCGAGATCAAGTGGTCAAGGTCACTGTTGCTTGTAAAGCCCAGAGTGAAGAATCTACTGTGATTATAGTTATTATATTTGTAAATAATTTCTGACTGATTGGTAATTGTTGTAATTCTTACAGTTTTATTTTAGTGTTTTGCGGAAAACTAAGGATGAAACCTTACATCCTTATATCGACTCAATTTAGTTAAAGTGATTACAGTGTTGCCACATTACAATGATTAAACTGTATTTCAGCTTACAGTACAATAGTCAAAATGACCTACAGGTCATAACAGACCAAGTGGGCAAAGTTGCTGTTGCTAGAAAAATCTGAGAATATTGAAGGGAAGTTTTATTACTATTATTATTATTATTATTACCCACTCATTCATAACTTTTAATATGTAAAAATAAGAATGTGGCATTTCTTACATAGTTTTGTTGGATGAAAATCATAGCACGCTTAATATATTGTGATTACAATATACAATATATAGAGTCGCTAAACCTAAAATATCACTTTACGTGAATACAGAGGGTCCCTTTCTATGGTTATACTTGTGCCACATAAGATCCAGCCAGATTGTTTTTTAATACCATTAAAAAGCCCCTGTCACATTAACCATGCGGCACTCCTCTCCTTAAGTAAAAAGCAATCAGGACGAATACCTGCAGTGAGTCCTGCTATTAGAGAAGCAGGAACTGCCTCTACTTTCTCTTGAAGCTGTCTAACAGCATTATTTGATCAATAAAGCAACTGGTGATCTCTCTTTTTTTTTTTTCTTATCATATAATTGTTTCAGCTCTACATGACAGCTTTCAAATCCTTAGTTGTTTTTTGGTGCAACACAGAGCAATTTCTTGACACATGAGAGCAACAGAGACTGAAACCCTCCCATTTGCCAGTCTCAATAAATTAGAACACACCGTGGTGATCTGGCCTTTTTTTTTTTTTTTTTTCTGTTGTTTGCTCATCCTGTAAAAACTACACAGGGGACCGAGTGACTGCCGAGGGTTTCAGGCAGTATGGTCAGTGCCAGAAACGGTTTGCCTCACATACACTGCATGTGTGCTACCAGTGTGACCACGCACATTTAGCGTGAATCATGGTGTCAAAGCTGTGACCCTTGAAAGAGAAACTAAAAGGCAAAAAAAAAAAAAAAAAAGAGGAATGAAATACATCTCCACTCGCTCCTGTCCTGAAATCTCAATTTCACTCCGGCTCCTCCATTGCCTTGACAAGGTCAGGCTGGCAGCAGGAATTCGTCTCGCCCCCTAATCTGGAGATTACATTCTCGGCGGCTGGGCGAGGCCCTCCCCCCTTTCCCTTTCCTGTTTTGCCTCTCTCCTCGCAACCCTGCCAGCCTGGCTCTCTACTGCGGGGTAACGAGCCAAGACCCACTTACAGTGTGGAGATAATGTCCGCGGATTAAGACAGAGAGCCCCTCGAGTGGAGCCTCTTTCATTTCAGTATCTGGCCTGTGAAGCATCATAAATACAGCCAGTCTGACTCCACTCTGTGAATGTCGGTGGAAGTCAAACTCTGTCCTCTTATGGCGTGTATGCAAGCATATGATCCTAATCCACCAACCTCAGTGGTAATGGCTACAGCATTACACAAATACAAAAGAACATTTTCCCAGCAAAAATCATGGGAACTTAAGGGATGGTCTTGTCACCCTCAGGGTGAGTCACCAATTTAAAATGGCTGTGTAAGAACATTAGAGTTCCCTGAAGATCCCCTTGGGTGGCAGGGTTGTTCAAAGAGCATGAGTTTGGATTTTCAGGCCATTTAACGCCCTAAAGAAGCCATAATTGCTACAGGCTTCAGCCTTGTGTGACAGCATTTCTTATACCTTAGGCCTGGGTTGTTTGTTTACCATTAAGATAGTTACAGGGTGCATTTATCTCGGCACCTATCCACTTAGATACATGCTCACAGTGAGATTAAAAATGCTCTCAACCTGCCAAAGGTTTGTTTAACAAATTTGCCAACCCAAGAAGTTCTGAGCAGCTGCATTAAACAGCCACGCTTTCCAGGAGAGTTTGATTTTGTGGTTTGTGGTGAAAAGCACGTAAAAACAAAAACTGCCGATTGTCATGGTCAGTGCATTATCTTTGGTTCCTGTTATTATCCTTAGTTTTTGCTGAGCTGTTCCATCTGCATCATAGAAAATAGATACTAGTGATCATAAAAAAAAATTGATCCTGTAATTGAGCCATTTCTATGACCTTGCCATCAACATAACACACAACTGATAAGTGGATTTATGAATATAATTAAAAGACCTATTGTATGACTTGCTGACTGTGTTATATGCAGCGGATGTAAATGCCAAAGCAAACCTATAGAACATTTAAAGTTTTGGCCTAAAAACCGCTGAATATGGAATGAGGTTGATCCCCAAACATCCTATATAGGTTAATATTATTCCCCCATGCATAATTCAACATATTTCTCATCATAAAATATTCAGTTTTTCACACAATAGATTAGAATTTATCAAACAGCTCAGAAGTTTTCTAAAAGCAGCAGGATAAGCAAGATCTCATATTAAATAAACCCTGTTTGTCAGACATTTTAAGAAAGATACATTCCCTTGTATGTTTTCTGACAGTGTCTAGTATCAGGACATAGCTCCCAAAACAAAGAAAAACAAAGAAAATCGTGTATGTATAGTTTTTAGATGTCTCATATATCAGAGAATAGTATACTGTCCTCAGAAATATCAAGTGTAAATCGCAAATAGATACAAAACTAGAACTGCTGCATATCAGAAATTCCACTGGTTTGAATGAGTTCAACAACAACAACAACAAAAGGCAACGAGGATGCAGTCTTTCTGCACCAAGAAGTAAATGCTTTTTATTTACAGTCTATGCCTGCTAGCCTGTAACATTACAGTAGCGCAAAATGTTTACACGTCATTGCATACTCAGGATGGCCAATGAGTCGATTTCTATTTTCAATTTTGGCATTAACAATACTTGCAAATAAAAAAAAATCGTAATAAGATGATCACTGCACCACCTTCCATTCTGCGCTGATCTGTTCTCCCTCTCCTGTCAGCCCTGTCTGAAATCCAAAGCAGAGCTTCCTGATTTCTTAGGTTTTTTTTGCACATTTATCACTCACATTTAAATGTGTCAGATCATCAAACAATTTTTAATATTAGACAAAGATAACCAGAGTAAATACAAAATGCAGTTTTTAAATGATAATTTTATTTATTAAGGGACAAAGCTGTCCAAACCTATGTGGCCCTGTGAAAAACTGATTCCACCACCACCTCCTTTGTGTAAATCATGAATTAACTGTGATTAAGCATGTTTTCTTTTGGAAAGCTGAGCTCAGGTCACCGGCCACACCCAGGTCTGATTATTGCCAGACCTGTTGATCTCTTAAACCAACACATGAGGCCACGATCTCAAGAAACTCAAGAACATATGAGAAACAGAGTCACTGACATCTATCAGGGTTACTAAAGGTTACTAAAGGTTTACAAAGCCATTTCTAAGACTTTGAGACTCCAGGAAATCACAGTGAGTGCCGTTATCCACAAATGAAGAAAACTTGGAACAGCAGTGAGCGGCTGATCTGCCCAAATTACTCCAAGAGCCAGGAGGTCACAGAAGAACCCAGAGCAACATCTAAAGAACTGCAGGCCTCACTTGCCTTAGTTAAGGTCGGCATTCATGATTCAACAAGAAGAAAGAGACTGGGCAAAAATGGCATCCATGGGAGAGGTCCAAGGAGAAAATCACTGCTGACCAAAAAAGAACACAAAGACTCGTCTTACAAGATGATGATCCCCAAAACTTTTGGGAAAAAATTCTGTGGACTGAATTTATATTATGTGTATACAAATATTTTATATGAATTCCTTAATCTTATATAACTGTGCATTTGACAGTTTAATTAAGCACCAAACAGCGACCTTACAACTGCGTTCACGGTGAACTCACTGTGAATTCTACTCGCTACAAGGAAATCCCGAAGGAGTAGGTCCGGCCATCAGTTTGTGCTCTGAAGCTAAAGCACACTTGGGTTATACAACAGGAAAAAAAAAAACACACCAGCAAGTCCACCTCTGAATGGCTACAAAAAAAAACACAAAATGAAGGTTTTGGAGTGGGCTGGTCAAAGTCTGAACTTAAATTTGATTTAGATGCTTTGGCATGACCTTAAACAGGCCGTTCATGCTCCAAAACCCTCCATTGTGGCTGAATTAAAACAGTTCTCCAAAGAAAAGTGGGCGGAAAGTCCTCCACAAAGATGTGAAAGACTCATTGTCAGTTATCACAAACATGCAGTTCTTGTTGCCAAGGGTGGTGCAACCAGTTATTAGGTTTAGGGAGCAATTACTTTTCATATAAGGCCAGATAGGTTTTTTTCCTTTTAATGAGTTAAAAATTCCATGTTGCATTGTGTTGTCGGCGCTGTTTTTGGTTTAAATAACAGTGGTTGTGATAACAATAATCGTCATTATTGTTTTTACCAAAATCAAGAAGCCCATTTCACAACCAGAAGGTAGTGTTCCAACAAAGTTACAGACAGCAGCTTTTCCAAATTCCATAATTTCTTCATATTCTACTTATTATCTACATATTTTTGATACATCATGCATGATACTATGGAGACATAGTCTGCACTAATCTATGGATGCATGCACAGATGTACCAAGAAACAGCAATGTGCCAGCAAAGAGCAAAGGATTTTAACAATGTGTATTTAAAATGTAAAAAACATCTAAAATGAGTAACACGGAATGTAAACTGCTTTGTTAACAAGAATAAACCACAGGGTACCGTTAAAGAAAAACATATGGCTAACATGCATATACATGCATATGCATTGTTTTGAAGCACTTGCTATGTGTAGACATCAATAAGCAATTACACAGATAAAGAGTACATCACACTGAAAAGTGCAGTGTCTGTAAGGTAGGGTAGGGTTTTTGTAGCCAGTGGAAAGGAATAACATCTCTCTCTTTCATACCAGAGGCGGACCATTTCACTGGCTGAGAGAAAATAAAAGATGTTCCTAACATGGTTGTGCAATAGCCGAAGAAAACCAAGCGGCTGAAAACTAAAAGCAAAGTGACATGACTGCAGTTCCAATAATGGCCACTTGAGGCCTACTCTAAAAGCGAGCCATTTTCTTTAGATTCCCATATTAAAATGCACAGCTACAAGACGTTAAAACACATGTTTGCCTGTTACAAAAAGGGATGGTTTCCCCCTTCATAACAACTGTACATGGGTAAATTTGTTTTTGTAACTCATCCATTTGGATAGTGGTACAACAAGTATCCAAATGGATATTTGACTAATGCTTATTCCAGTCAACAAACTGGACCTGTCAACTGTGTTTGTGTTGTTGGTGCTTTGTAGAGCATTTTTAATGCAATTACCTGACAAATAGCATAGCCTGCTGCGTGCCTCTGCCTGCCTGCCTCTGACTGTGAAAAAAAAACTGTGACAAAAAGACTTTGCTTCAGTTCTAGTGTTTTCTTAGTCTGCTTTTTAGCCTAGTTAATGAATGTAGCTTGCTGACCAAGCCAGCTAGAATCCAAATATTTTTATGTCTGCTTTTAGTGCAAAAAAAGGAAAACAAAATACTAATTTAAAGCTTCAAAATGTGGAGCTCAAAACCTATGGATGACACAACAGGTGAAGAAGCCATCTTTTACATACAGTCTATGGCAGACACCTATTTACACAGATAACAACTTAGATGAATCACTGTTGCTGTTTACAGGTTCCAGTACAATAGAGCCTGTAATGCTTTCTCATCATTAGGCTACCTGCAGACCACTGTGTACAACAAAACACTGAGCCCCAGTGGACATATGTTCTGAACCAAAGGGCAGGAATGAAAAGGACGGCTTTGCATTTCATTTTAAACATCTATTAATTAACAATAAATCACCTGTCTGGTCACACCCCAACCTCAACAATGAACCATTCTTTCTTGGTTGACCCAGACATGAAAGAGACACTGCACTGCCACTTTATCCCACAATTATAAGCTGATGTTTATCGGTTCAAGATCCCTTCGCCTAATGAAGTTTCCCATAAAACTGTCATTAGGCTGTGAAAGGAGCCGAAGAGGAGGGATTTGAGGAGGAAAATGAAAACTGTGCAGTTTAATGTACATCATTATCGGGGACTCATCTCAGGCTGCATTATAAAAATACACTGAATCATCATAACTCATAATGACCAACCACCTTCATTTTTTCTTTCAATTACTCATCGTGTGTCAATTAACACTGCAGACAAATGCTTGAAAGCATGTAAGTGCCTCTTAAAAGCCCTCGCCGCTGCTTCGGATTTGCACACACTGTGTGTCAGATTCAGGCAAATAAAGAAATTCATTTACACACTAAGTCAGCGAGCATTAGAGAAGCATTAGAGAGCGTGTGCGTTCATGATATTATCATGAGCGTATTATTTTTGAACATTTTTCCGATGCGGTGCGGTGCTAACACGCTGCCTCTCAGCATCACACATTCTCTAATCGCAACAAGCTTGGTGAACCTCTGTTCCTAACTGAGCCAAATCAATTAGATTGCAGTTTGTTGTCTTCTCATTGGTCGTGAGCATCAAACAATTCAGGAAGGGAGAAAAGATCAATATTGCAAATGAAATAAAGCACTTGATGTTCTCCAGCGGAGATACACTCATTTCTGCACAGAGATAGAGACGGTGCTTGGCATTAACTGCGAGGGGCTGGCAAAGACTCAGATCAGCTCTACAAATACATCCTCTGTTGTTTTATTACCACAGATCATCTTACGGTTTTGTATTCGGGATTAGCAGACGCTGCCGCTGAGTACATGAGCACGCAATGGAGTCATCTGAATCCATCCATCTATCCTACTTATTAAACCCATTACACATTGTTAGCACTCGAAAGATAAATATGATTCATTGATTCTCTTTATACAACATGAATGCAGATGACAGTTTGCTCCTCAAAAAAGCACAGACGATCCACAACAGAGGAACTCACATGACTGCTCCAAACATCTACGCCCAGTTTTGGTGTTGCAGCCAAATACTCGGTTTAAGGCTTAGAAGAATAATTGAACTGTGAGGTAAAGTGTGTGCCATCATTAAACACATGAAGATTAGTTAGTACTACATGGGCTGTGAAACTGGCTGTAAAAGGTTTTGTGTGACAGTGAAGGGAGTCTTGGTTTGAGCCACAACAGAAAGACAAGGAATTTACCATAGACTGTATATAAAAGATGGCTGTAGTATAGTCACTCACTGGTGTCGGTATATTTCCAATTACTTAGCTATACAAATGAGCTAAATAAAGAAACTTCATTATTTCACAATCTCACTTCAGTGTTAGTGTGGAAATATTTACTAATTAGCATATTAGTTTTAACTTTTAAAATACAAAAAATAAAAAATGACTTGCTGCTCGCTATAGATGGAAAATTAAGTGATCACTATGTGTACCATATTTCAATCAATCAATGCATTCCCCTAAAGCCTAAAAAAGTCACCCTCACCGTAGTGGTGCTGTGGAAAACAATGGATGGACTACAGTCCTCAGCGTCTGTGGACCAACTGTGTGATTTAATGTCATTTTCTTAGATTGGTTAAACCCACCAAGATTTTCTGCACTTAATCTCCTTTCCTGTCTACTCTGTCCACACTCTTTTCTCTAATAACAGAAAAAGCAAAGGCAACAGCAATTATATGCAGCAACTTTATGAGTCAGAGGATTTCAAATTAATGTTTATCAGCAAACTGTTGGTATTAGATAATTAATCTAAAACAGTCATCAGTGCTGTACAGCGTACTTACAGTCTACTACGCCTATGACCACTAGTTAAATTTGCCTGCTCATATTCTCACCTTGTTGCACCTTGCAACATTAACACCACCATTATTGAAGAGAGCATCTATAATGTAATGGGGTGTGAAGAATTTATAATGGGTCTAAACAAAATAGTGCCTTGACCTGCCTGTGCATTTGACTTTGACCTACTCCAGTGCAGAGAGACGCTTAAGTGGATTAAGCATTATGCAAGCAAAGAAAGCTATGACATCAAAAAGAATATGTCTTGATTAGGCTGGGTTGGACATTCTGAAGCTGCCAGATGCCTAAAGAGAGTGTGGTCTTACTGTTCAGGAAGTGAACCATGGCGGGTTTTACAGTTACAAGGGAGGTTCTAATGAGTCTCAGAAGGCTCTGAAGAAGGAAGAGTGAACTCTATACAGCCTTTAACAGAGTTGCTTAGACCGGCTGCACACATGAAATGTCTCCTATGAGGGGAAAAAAAATCCTTCTATCCCTTATTTGCTCTTATTGTATTTCTTCTCCTTCCTCCTTGCGTTGCACGTGAACTTTCTGTGAGGCCTTAGAATGTTCACGTGACCAAAGGACACAAAAGCTTTGCACTCTTTATGTTTGTTTCATGCCAAAGCTTGAAAGTTAAGTCACTCAGGGTGACGGCTTGTGCTGAAAATGTAAAATGTCACAACTGGTATGTGGAAGATATCATGATCTGAGCTACTGGATGCACAGAGGGATGAATCTCAAGCTAACAGTGGGTTTTTTGGGGGGTGGGAGTTGGGTTTTTTTTATAGATGCAGTGCTGGAAGAAAATATTTTGACCATGAACTCAACTCTGCAGGGGAGGAAAAACCAACAGCTCTATTTGGTGAATAAACTCCATTTCTTCCCCTGCTGCCCTGAAACAGTTTGTCCCTACTGAGACTGCCACAAGACTCTAAACAGAGTAGGAAAAAGAGCACATTAAGCTAGTTAATGCATATGCATCTGTTTTTATTTTTGTTTTTTTTACTGTGAACTGATGCAGCGTGCAGCTGCTTATTTGCACTTACAATAGTATTTAAAAAAACAGCAAAATGGAAAACGTTTCTTTTCTTTGTGTGAAACGGCCAACTGTGTCACTCCCTTCCTCAGATTTATAGGCAATGTATATGCAAAAATGTTTTAATGACTTCAAGAACTAATTAAATAGTTATGTGATATGTATTTTCTACATTTCTTTTGCTGAACCTTCATTACGTAACTGTCAAAAGTTTAATTACTAAAGGAGATTAAAATGATTTCATGATGATCAAATATTAATGCTGCCAGAGTGATCATTCCTCTTGGCCCTAATATTTCTTAATAATAAGCCAACTTGTGTGAGATATTTTTACTCACATATCATTTGTGTGCAAGAGACTTGACCTCAATGAAAAACCAAGGATGAATTACCTAAGACTCCGCTTTCTTCTCAGGTCTTGAATCACAGTACAATTACAGTCATTTCAACTCAGATATTTCCACAAGAATGTTACAGTACTCCTCAGAGGTAATCGTCAGATGCAGACACAGTTTGGACAGCAATGAAAAGTACTTCAGCGCCTACTCAGAGTCCCATGACGACATATCGAGTTACAGTAAGCGATATCTTTGAATGGGTGAGAGACTGATACACACCAGTCTCTTATTTTCCAGGCTCACACACTGAAAGCATTGTTCACTTTTACTTTTCTGTGCACCTTTCCCTTTGAAACCAAGGCTGCTAAGAATCGCACAGAGGTGCTAAATTTAGTTGAAAAAGAGCCTGGGTGGTAGCCTATCACCGGGACAGGAAAACCAAAGAGATTTACCTCCAAGATGAGGGGGTTTAATCTTGCAGGAGCAAATTAGAATGCTAAACATTAGCCCATGAATCATTAATTCAAGAGTGGAATTACATTCATGCTAATTACTGCTGTTGAGTAGCTTAATTTATTTTACTTTGGCTTGATTTAGAGAATGAACTCGATGGTTCTCCTTACGCTTTTCATCAAAAACTACACAATATCAAATATTACCATCATGTGACTACAGTGGTTTGTTTTTTTTAAAAGCACCACTTTTACAGTACTGAATGGTCTGTTTCATTGTGATATCATATAATTAATGTAAATACCTCAGATGTAGTGAATGCAAATACTTGCAATTTGGGAATTACACTACTAAAATAAAGTTGCTTTAAGCCTGGCTCAGCCCACTGTCTAAAAAAGCTGATTTTATGCTTTGGACTGAAAATCAGTGGCAGCAGGTCTTATGGAGTGATGAATCCAAGTTTGAGGAGGTACAACAGTGAATGTCTACAGCATCTGTAAAACATGGTGGAGACTGTCATGGTTTGGGCTGCATTTCAGTCAGTGGTGTCAGAGATTATGTCAAAACTGATGGAACTATGAACATCGAAAAGTATAGTCAGATTTTGATCCACCATGCAACATCATCTGGAAAACATCTGATTGGCAAAGGCATCAGTTTTCAGCATGATAATGATCCAAAATACACTGCCAATGCAGCAAAAGCATACCTGGATACACACAAACACACATAATGGAACACTATCAGTCATGGATTGGCCTCCCCAGCTTGGACCTCAACATTATTAAAGCAGTGTGGGATCATCTTGACAGAGAACAGAAAAAAGGGAACGGATATCCAAAGAAAAGCTTTGAATGTCCTTCAAGAAGTCTGGAGAACTATTACGGAAGACTACTAAAAGAAATTATATACTGTATTTCCATTTATGTTTACACGTTTCAATAAATTTCTGCAGCTATTTCCCATTTTCTTAGTGAGCTCTATAGGAAAGAGGGGTGGCTCAAGACTTTTGGACAATACTTTATCTCCATTTTATAATTCTTATTTTGAGAGAAAAGCTTTGAAAAATTAGATTCTTTCAATAAAGCTACTTGTCACCTGCCAAAAGCGCCAACAATCAACACATGAGCATCAGAACTGGACCATGGAACAATGGAAGAAGGTGGCCTGGTCTGATGAATCACATTTTCTTTTACATCATGTGGATGGCTGGATGCTAGTGCATTGCTTACCTGGGGAACAACTGGCACCTGGATACCCGATGGAAGAAGGCATGCTGAGGGAGGCAGCGTGCCGCTATGTTCTGTTATGAAATCTTGGGTCCTGGCATACATGTGGACGTTACTTTGACACATACCACCCACCTAAGTACTGTTGCAGACAATGTACACCCTTTTATTGAAACAGTATTCCTTGATAGTTTTGGCTTCTTTCAGCAGGATAATGCTCTCTGCCACAAAGCAAAAATGGTTCAGGAATTGTTTGAGGAGTGAGTTTGAGGTGTTGACTTTGCCTCCAAATTCCCCAGATCTCAATCCCATCACGCATCTGTGGGATGTGCTGGACAAACAAGTCCAATCCATGGAGGTCCCACCTCACAACTTAAAGGACCTGTTGCTAACATCTTGGTGCAGATACCACAGCACACCTACAGGGGTCTAGTGAAGTCCATGCCTCGATGGGTCAGGGCTGTTTTGGCAGCAAAAGGGGGATCAACACAATACTAGGCAGGTGGTCATAATGCTATGCCTGATCCATGTATAGGTCTTGTGTTTTCAAGCTAACAAAACTGAATTGAAGGACATTTCCCATTGATTTTATCTGCCAAACTATAAATTTCATGTTAGTGGGCTGAACATAGTGGGTGCATTTCCAATCTTTATGCAGCAAAATCTTCATCACCTGGGTCGGGCTTCATATTTAGCATATTGATAAGAGTAGGGTATTGATCTGCTACTGAATTCCCAGAAATCGACCAAATATGCATATTCACCAAAATGTCAATCTATAACTTCAAAGGTTTAGTCTCGCTCTATCTTGAGTTAATTATGTACACATTTCCAGAGCTGTTAAAAGTCACAAGGATGCCAAATGTGTATTAATCCACAAGTGGAAACAGTCCACTAAATATTGCAATTTTTCTGGGCAGCTATTCATATTTGCCACCAAAAGTACAGTGCCCATCTGTTCCTCCTTAGATTAACTGCGCTGTTATTGTGACCACTATTTTTGATGTACATCTTTAGTAGGAATGAATAATCACTAAGAACAAACGGGCAAAAGGTTGAGTTTCACTGAGAAGTTAAGAAACAATCCTCACACCTTCCCGTTACTTCCCGTTATAAACTGTGGTTTATAATGCATCACTTAACATTAAATATTTGTATGCTGTCTCTGTCTGCTTTTGTTAGTGGTTAGGTCAGATGCAGATGATCAGATAAATTATAAAATCTGGGGAAGCTTTTAGTGAACAGTATTTCTAGACAGAAAGTCTAGAGAGGCCGAGCATGGCACAAAGGGAGATGTTGATAAAGAGAGGAAGAAGGGAATTCAGTGAGAGAGAGAGGTGGAGGGCTGGTTAGCAGCAGGCAGCTGGGACCGGCTGTGCTGAACGGGCAGCAGCCAGGCTGATGGATTACACCGGCTCTCTCCTGGGTAAATGGACACCACCACCCCTCCCCTTTTAACAATGTCTCAGCCTGTATCGTCATTGAAATGTCTCCAAAGATGGAGGTGAACATGCAGCTGAGCCACTTAATCTGAGAGGCTACATTTCTACCACAAGCAGTGGATTTGAGAGACCCCTGCAAAAGATCTTTTCTAAACAAATCTGATATCATTTTTCGCAGAAATGACTTGTCTACCAATACCAATATCATCCGCAAGCCAAGAGTAATGCTGAAAAACAAGACAATCCAGTCGTGCATCGATTCAGTCAAGACTAATTGCCAGGAAAGAAACCCATATTGTTTTCATACATATTTTCTCATTGTCATTTGCAGTAGAGCTATGAGTGCAGCGACTCCTTTGCCTCAGCTTGGCATGTGGTTTTACAGGTTATGACACCAGGGATCACGATAGCTCCACCTGGTAAGACTGAAGCATTTTAAGGGCCTGCTGAGAGCTACACAAGCCACTTCAATTAGGTCTGCACTGAAAGGTCACACTGCTTAAGAGTGTACTCTGACTAAATAAATAATGAGTAATGGGAATGTACGAGAGCAAAGCAGTGCAAATTAACCCCCTCACTAAACACACTCACACGCACTTTCACATTTCCTCACATAGTGTCAATGTCAAGGGGGCCATCCTCATGTTTTGCAGGTACAATCTCAGTCCTTTGTAAAGCCCTTGACATTTTCTCATCTATTTCATCAAGCATTGAAGCTAGAAAATCCTACAGTCATGCCCCTGTCTGAAGGCTTTCCGGTGCTGGGTTGCACAGTAACAAATTACAGAACAGCAATTCAATCACAGAGACTTTAATCCTTTCCTGCATTTAAACACTGATGTTCTGGCTTTGTTTGGGAAATAACCAAATGTTAAAACATGACAATTTTAGAAGACAAAAAAAGAGAGAGCGAGAGAGAGACAGGAATTAATTGTTTATTCCTTGGATTCTCTATATAAGTGTGCCCTGAGGCAAAAAGGCTGAGAAAACAATTATGACTATAAATAATTGCATCATTCATATAACAGCTGGGTAATAGATCTTTTTCATGAAATGTTCTCCAAATGCTAGGTGTCAGTTGACACCGTATCCTGGGACACCTCAACAGCAGTCGACAGCTTTATCATCACTGCTAATTGTAAATCACTTCTCAGCCTTGACTGCAAGTAACTGCTTTATACAAAAAAAAAGAAAGAAAAAAAAGACTAAATTCACAATGTTTATCTGTACCTTGACAAACTATCACAAATCACTGATACTGCTATAGCCTCCTGAGACCCTGCGTCCACATATGGGGACATTACATCTTGGCTTTGCTGCACTTTATACTTTATTCTGCTCAATAGTGTTTCATACTTTAAGTCATGTTGTTTTTGTTGTGTTATGCTATAAAATAATCCCATTGTCCACATCTGAGGACATTTTTTTCCCCATAAAAGTATGTAACAACCATGTAACAAAATACAACTTCCTGCTCAAATAGGAAGCTTAATTTTTATACATATCAGTTCCATCTAATCACAAATATCTAGGAGAAATTAAAAATCCATTGCAAACGGGAGCTCGGGTCTCAGGAGGGTAGTGCAAGTTTGATTAAGGTTGGGGAACCTTTGTTGTCAAAGGAATTTAAGGAAAGGAAAGGATTTTAAGGGTATCAACGCTGCAGGAAATGTGAGATAAACAGCTGTCTACCATGCTGGTCCAGTCATCTAGGCCAGGCTACTCCCTGCGTGGACTTTGAGGTTACCTCCGATGCAGCTCATAAAAGATGAATAACATTTTTTTGAGGCATGTTCCCAAATTACAGAATGTACCTGCCAGAAGTGGCATCCTTAATAATGCTTATTTGATCTCTCAGGACAAACAAATATGCAATATTTAAAAAAAAATAAATTAAAACAGTATTGTTCAGCAGCTGGACACACTCATGGCATTGTGCAGTGGAAATGTAATAATTGTTTGGAAAAGTGGTTTCATTTGGAAACCTTTTTGCTCCTCAGTCATTTGAATCATTTTATTTTCTTCTGGTTTGGGTCATTATCTCGCTGTGGGATGAAGTCCTAACCAGATACTCTGCCTTCCCTGTTTTTTTCACCTTATTTCTCACTATTCTGATAGCTATACTTCCTGCAATAGAGCAAAGTCATATAATGCATCAGGGGTGCAGTAACTCCATGTGTTTTAACACTGAAGGTCTATGGATGAAGGGTTTGTGAGTAATCCACAATGGCTGAGGCACCTGTAGGAATTGTTAAGAGTGACTCCAAATGGTTTATTTATACATTTAAAGCTCTTAATCCCTGAAAATGGCCTGTTTTTTCAATTAAACTGTGAAGGTTGTGGTGTTCTAAAACTTTTGACTGCGTTATATAGAGAAAAGCTTTTTTTTAATTTTAGAGAACTTGAACCAATCAAATGTTCAGTCTGTTTTCCCTCACAAACATCTTTAAACTTACAAAAACTGGTCACTGGAGAGGGCAACAAATTTTAAGTTTATTCTGCATAACAAACGGCAATCACGAATAAAAAGAGAGAATTGATCTGGACTCATGTTTCTGATCACCTAACAAATAGAAGTCCAGTATTCAGCTTCTTTTGCTCAGCTGTTGGTTTCAAGTTAAATGCTGCAGGAAATATCAGTAAACACAACCACCATCTCATGGATTACTGACTACCTGACAGACATGTCAGTCAGGCAGTATGTGAGACTGGGCAGTGCTCTGTCTGATTTGGTGATGTGCAGTAAAAGAGCTCAACAGTCCACTGTGCGGCCTCCATTCCTGCTCACCTCAGACTTTCAGTCTTAGAGAAATACTGCAGATTCTGCAGTGGTTGGATGTATTAGTGATGATCAAGAGTACAGAGCACTAGTGGATGGCTTTGTGTTGTGGTCTAGGAGGAGATCATCTGCTTCTGAATATGTATAAGAGATGATCAAGAAGGCAGAGGACAGGATGCTGATGTCACGGAGAAGTACAAGGACCTGAGCATCCACATCCACAACAAGCTAAACTGGAGGAGTGGGTCACTGAACAAATTGTTATCCATCATAATCTTGAACACCTTCTGCACCACTAAAGCCTGATTTAGACTACTGCGGGGCCTGCGTACCTACGTAACGTACGTAAGCAGCCAACGTCTTTGTCAGCATGCGTTAATTATCGTGTAGTCATGTCCTGGTTTTTTACATGCGGTGCCAGGGAACCCCCCCCCCCACACACACACACATACACACACACACACCCACACACCCACACACCCACACTCACTCACACACTCTTTGTTGTTGTCATTTTTTTCTGGGCAAACATATTTGTCCCTCTAGTTTTTCTACTTCTTTGTACATTCCCTTGCATCCATTCTGATAGTTTTAGTTATCTCCCTGCAGGAATTTGCTGACGCAGCGAAAAAGTGGCCGGAAATGCACAGGAGGAATCAACCCTGCTGAACAGGTCGATCACAACTGTTGCGGGCTGCATCAACCCGGCCTATCGTTACATTTCTTGAAAGGTTGTGTCATAAGTTACCGTGTAGGGTTCGGAGGGGTTTCTGATGAACGACGTAGGCCCCGCAAAGACCTGACGCAGTCCAAATCAGGCATTACTGGACAGGCAGCAGAGCACCCTCTCTGACAGACTGATTCAGCTCCGCTGCCACAAGGACAGCTACAGGAAATATTTCATACCACATGTGCTACACAACATGCCTGTCTATTGGATAATAATTTATTATTAGTAGTTTATTGTATCATCATTTCAACTGCTATAACAAATACGGGATAAATAAAGTATTTAAATAAAATAAAATAAATAAATTATTTCTCATGAATTCGTTCCCATGCCATGCTCCCAAGCTGCTAAATGTTCCATTTTATCCACTTGGAAGCTTGTTATCTGCATCGGTCTATTCAGTGCTGGGATGCAGTGGGGTTTGAGAGATTTTCCACTGAAAACAGATAGCTGTTTAAAAACGACACTAAAGGAGGGGTGAGAATAGCTGGTCTTCTGATTACTGACCTTTAACTATAAATCTCTGCAATTCTAAAGGGAATGCTGACATGGGCGATAATTGTCTTTAGATTCATCACAATCAGAGGCCACCTTTACATTGTTTCCACATTATCAGATGTGAACAATGTGGCATTAAAGTCACTTAAATATATATTTTCTTGCTATTCCTCTTATGCATTATTCAAATCTTTACTTCAGCAATATTTCTCACAATGCAAATTAACAATCATTCCGCTTTGTGTCTTTGCCAATATATCCTACACCTCCTTCATCCATTTGCACTTCCATTACTCACGTTCTCTTCATTTGTTGCAGCACATTTTGAGATGGATTTCAAAGCAAAAAGCAGATTGCTGGGTTGGAATGAATCCACCATCCAGTGGATGGTATTACAGATTGATTATTCTGCAGTCCCCTGATTTTTAAATTTTTTTGCTTTTTTTGGGGTGGGAGGTGGGGCATAACCTTTGCTACTTTGAAAGCACAATCTTCAGTAGATTGCCATCTGATTAACCTTTTGCACATTTCTAATCCTTTAAAAAGAAAGAAAAAGACATGAACAGGGTCTCTCTGTATTCTGATCCTATTCTATGTGATTAAATCAATTGTGAGTGCTTAGCCTTGCTTCAGGTCCTTGCTTTAGGAGCGATAGTGTCGGCCCGCTGATTCCATGTTCGCTGAGTCACCTGGCACGTCCTGCCAAGCACTTACCAGATCCCTGGGAAGCACATCAAACCTGGGATTTTATGAAAGGGGATACGGCAGAGAACCATAATAAGGATTCAGGTGTGTGACAAGATCAACAGGAATAAAATGAGTAACGGTAACAGAAAGAATATGCACCTTTGTAAGGCTCATTGCTTGGTTAATGCCTGAAGAGGATGGAGCAGTTGTCCATCAGTCTCTTATACCTCTATGGTCTGGCAGCCTGAGGTCAAAAGTTGCTTCAAGCCTTGAAGTTGCAGAGTCTACAATTAATCATCCAACATGGAGCTTAAGAAGGAGATCTGTTCACCATCTTTATTAAAGATATTGGATTTCAGAGCGTTTTTCATTTGCGCAGTGGATTTTTTTCCTTCCCTTCTTTATCCTGCCCCATAGGAGGCGATATGTGTGATCAAGTAGCGAGCAAACTGATGGAAAATAATGACTCAGTGTTACTGGACTGGCCTGTGGGCAGAGATTAAGGAAATGAAAAAAGAGTTCATGGAGTTATTCATGCCGCTCTCCCAGTCTCATTATCGACCACACACCAGAGGGGATGACACTGTGGCTTTCAGCACCTGCGTCCTCGCAGCCGCACTAACTCCGCCGCGACTCCACACAGCATCACGGTGGAAACAAATTAAAGCTGTAACCGAGTAAGGCAGGGGAATGGTGGCAGGCTGTAATAGCAGTGCTTGGCAGAAGTCTCTGCTTCTGTTGACTGACAGCTTCAATGATGAGTGGAAACCCATAGTGCATGTGAGTGTACATTGTGTAGGTTTTATAAGTCTCAGAGCACAAAAAGCACAAAAGCAACTCTGAGACTTATACAAGTCCTAATAGCAGAAGCACTGGGGTATACTGTATTGGTTTACATACAGCATAAAAGATTGAATGTATGGAATATTCTTATCTTTTCACCTTCTCACTTAGTCATTTTGGCAAACAGACACATTTAAATGTAACTCGAGTAGGTGGTTGTCTTTGCATAGGCCACCATGGTTTAAGATTGAGTTGCTGCACCAACTCCTCCACACAGCCGGAAGCTTTCTCCCCTAGCATCTGCAGCTTCAAAATACACATAAATACTCCAGGTATGGCTGCCGTTATGGGGTCGCATTCATTCTCCAGATTGGAGTTTTTGCTCTACAAACATTTTTCAGAGGCAGAGCTATTCTGGAACCAGATGGTTTGCTTAGCTCTCAGTGTGCACAGCTATGAAAAAGCAATGTTTTGGGGGTTATGTGTGCAGCAAACTTAAATGGCGCGGAGAGATTATAAATAAAAACGCAACAACTTGGCTTTTTCATTCATGTTTGAAATGTATGCAGCGGTTTAAGAATGGCATACTAAAATAAAATGTAGTGACTTATTTTCAGCATGCATCATGCATACTTGTTTAATGCATACTTTCAGGAAATCCTGCATATCAATGAACTAAATGACCTCGAATTAATTTGTGTAACAACCTGACATATACATATACCTACATATATATATATATATATATATATATATATATATATATATATATATATATATATATATATATATATATATATATTTATTTATTTTTTTTGGCTACAGGCTACAGGAAAAGGACACGGAAAGAGCAAACCAAGGAGTGGAGGTCTGGTTAAAGCCGCTCAAATCAATATTTTTACATTAACAACAGATCTAATTATTAAAGGAAGTAATACTAGACCTGCATTTAATCAAAGAAAATACTCTATGAATGAAATCATACCTCTCCTATTATGGCGCAGTGGGTAGGTGCTCACCTCGCAACCAGAGTGTCACAGATTCGAGTCCCCGTCTGAGCGTGTACTGTCATTGTGTCCTGGGCAAGACACTTAACCCACATTGCCTAAGTGTGAATGTGGTTGGAGGTGCCCCAGGGCTACATTAGTAGCTTAACACCACCAAGTATGATTGAGGTGTGAATGAATAGTGCACAGAATTGTAAAGTGCTTTGAGTACCGTGAAAAGTGCTATATAAGTCGAAGGCATTATTATTTAGTTGCCAAGGTTGCACCATAAACATGAAATCCACCAACTACTTTTATAATCCTAAATTAATTATAAATACACATTAAAATGCTCAAATTTGCAGCTCAGTAATCTTGTATCCTCATTTCTGTCACCCTGAAACAATAACACCAGACTTTCAGTCGAAGGGCTGTACCTGCCCAAAATCGTATTTATACAAAAAGAGAACTTTATCGATTGGTGATTCCAGCACAACAAGCGCTGCAGTTATCCCGCCGTGATATTGTTTCATTAACACAGGCCTGTATTATCTAGTTTAACCAACTATCTTAATATTGTTTTGTTTTTGTTTTTTGTTTTGTTTTTTTTTTGGGGGGGGGATCAATTATCCTTTTTATTTTAAAATAGCTCCTCACACTTCAGAAAATCTATTAATGATGACATGTTATCCAAAAAGCGAGTCACACACCAATATTTTCACCTGGTTAGAACTAGTGGATGAACATATATTGCATATATATAATAATAAATCCTAGAGATATTCAATTACCAACACTCACTTCAGTAGTCTTTGTATGCTGCGTTTTTAGGTGACAAACCCAGCAACATGTGCAAGAGTGGATTTGTGTTGTAACCACCTCACTGCCATTTCTGACGTTGCCTAGATACTGTAGCTGCAGGCTGGCATGGCATGTGAACTTAGAGGTTAACTATCTTACATGGGCAACTTGGCATGTGTGGGTTTTTTTTTTAATTCTTTCGTAGGGTCTTTACAATATAAAGTGCCTAGAGGTGACAACGGTGGCGATTTGGCGCGATATAAATAAAACTGAATTGACTTCTTTTTTCACTTAGTGCCAAAAAAGGTTAAGCTTAAAAAACTGAATCACATCTTTGTTTTTTTTAAATGGCACTCATGAAAACAGCGCTTCTATAGCATCACCTATTAAACTTAAACCTGGAAGATGACATCAGCTTTGCATCCAGAGAAATTTAGCTTCAAATAAATAAAACAGTAAGAAAAGAAAAAAAATAATTATAAATATTTTCAAAATATAAGCTTTCTGGGGAAATGCAAATATGAATACAGTATATATTAACCGCGCTTCCTCGATGTAATAAAATCAGCTGTTCTAAAAGAATTAGAAAGGTAAATCTTATATGAATGATACAGTTGTCTGTGCATCAGCATCTGGGCCAACACTGCCAACAGGAATGCGGCAGAATGCGGAGGCTGACACAGACCTCCATCTCCCAATGGCTGCAGCCGCAGCCAGCCTGTCAGGAAGATGAAAATATGCCTGGCTTCATTTAGTGCTGTGGGGATCCTGTGGAGAAAAGGGGCAGGTAGAGCTAATGGACTACTCTAGGACACAGCGGGGCTGTCGACTCAGCAATGCCGCCGGCTGTCTCTCCAGGACGCACCATTTTTATGACAATCTCTCCAAGGCAACTGCAGGCATTCAGAGGCCAAGGAGCCATCACCTCAGCACCCGGATTGTGCAGGATTTACTGTAAACAAAATCAATTTTCAGGGAATTTTCAGATTTTTTTTTTACAACCAGCTGTGCTTACATATTATATGCAATCCCTTTTTTTTTTTTTTTGCATTACAAACAAGTCATTTAGCACTGCTGGTAATCAGGAGTTTTTCTGATTCAGTTCCTAGTTCCAATTTAGCAATTTGATTATTTCAACATATGGTGATGTCTGGGGAAAAAAAAGTGTCACACAGACCCAGTCCAAACCTAAATGATTTGTTAAGAGTTTTTGCACAGTTTGTGCGCACATACGCAGCGTGATCAGGTGTATGCACGGCTCAGTTGCATTTATGCATGTTTTTGCAGGCCCATGTTTGTAATCACACTTCTCTGCTGCTAAGCGAGAACTAGATCTATCATGAGCTGTCAGTCTTGCAGAGCAATAAGAGAGATACAGCGGCTGCACTGATTGACAGAAAGGAAATTGAAGTGTCACATGAAACATGTTAACCATATTTTGCTGTGTGTTGTCACCCACTGACACACCGCTTCAGTCAAGCAACCCGAACTGGAAAACAGCAGGAGTGCAAATTCAAGGAGAGGAAAAGCTTAAAATAATGGCAGTTGTTTCCCAATTACTGAGCATGTAAATGTCTAGGTAGAGGCATTCTTTCCTGCAGCGCCCTTTATCTTGGAGATGCAGCTCCATGTATACTGTCTGACAGTAATCTTTGACAGCGTTGTCAGTGTAAGACCTGCAACACGAGACATATGAGCAAATAAGGCTGAGAGAATGAGGGGAAAAAAACAAGGGGCCGTGAAGGGTGTGCATACTCTTCATGCTCATGTCAGTTTGCAGTGTAACACACTGCAGACGTGGCTTTATGTCAGCAGAAAGTGAGAAGTACCCATTCCCCCACCATGGCAGTGGCATGTGTAATGCCTCTGTTCATCACCACCCACTGCACATCATTAGCATGAGAGATTTCAAGTCAAAAAGTACAGGAGGCAGCTGTCCATTGCTGTCATCAAATTCAACCAGTTCGAGCCCGAGCGAGCGCTCAGAGATGATCAGACTTAAACTGAAGCTTTAAATTGACTCGGTTATTTATATCTGCCCAAAAACATCTGCACTGGTGTGGTGCTGCGACAGTGCCAGATAACAGAAAGCGTGTTTGCATGAGAGTTGGCAATGAAAACTCTCCAATAAATGATCGCTGTGAAAGTCTAAGTGTGAAACACACCTTTGAAGCACAACTGTGGGCAGGTGATAATAGGATGGAATCTCAGCAGCTAAAGGTCATACATACATTTTTGGTTGTTAGCTGCACTGCAGGCCAACAATGTCTTATTCATTTGTGAAATATATATTTTTTTCAAGTTACAAATAAAACCTTTTATACACTTTATATGCCACACAAAAGCACAGTAACAAGATTCTCACGATTACACTATAAACCCCCAAAATCTGGCAGAGCTCAAAATAATTAAGGCGACTAATTGCCTACATTTGTTAACGCTGAGTAAGCAGTAAGTGCTTATTGATTTCACTCAAATATTTTCAGTTAAATTGACTGTTTACTTTTACTTTTTAAGAAATGCTCAAAACAGTATAGTATAGAGCAGGAATTTCAAACATAAGACCAGAATCAAAGACTCAGATCCGGTAGTTAAACTTCTTTACACTGACAGAAAGGCGAGTTCCATTTAAGCGCAAGTGGACTGTATGTGGCCTGCAGTGTAAAATGAGTTTGACATCCCTGGTACACATGTAGTGAGAGTCTGCAACCACAACTGTACAGCTGTACACATAAACAACAATTACACAGTTAGTTCCACTACGCATTATTATGTTCTGAAATATCATGGTTATAACCAGTACACAGTTATCATGACATTTATTCACATTATTCACTCCCTGAAAACAGACCTGGCTCCTACTTCAAATTGAAAACCTCCAACCCTTTCAAAAAATAATGAGTCTACCTTAACGGCGGAAACACTCAAGAAGTAGTGAAGCTGGTGAAATGCTGCTTCTGAATGGTTTTTAGTATCTCTTTCAGATTTGGTAATTTGTGGTGAAATTGGTAAAAATTGGAAGCACTGCTCATCAAGGGCCAGAAGACTGCCTCTAAATGCAGTTCTCATGCATTGCAAAGCATATGACACATTGCTATGCAAGAAATGCAGTGCATCCTTTTTATGGTTTTAGCACCGCCACAGGGCTTTAGTCATTGTTCAAAAGTAGATTTGTTGTAATTGTTGTGTTTACTATGCTGCTTTCCAAAGCTTTTGATGAATAAACGGCATAAGCAAAACCACTACAACACTGAGCAGAATGAATATCATTGTGAAAGCCCGCATTTGATATTTTCATGTTCTCCCACTCCACCTTTTCAGCACCAAAGTTGACTTTGAATTCAGTTGCCAAGTTACACGAGTTCCATTCTGGACTGTAGCAAGTCAAGAAGCAAGTTGGAGAAAATTCAACTTTTAAACAGTGTGACGTGACAAGAAGAGGCCTTTTAGTAAAATGATGAGGCCAAGTGCTCAATCAGCTTCACACACAGGGAATCTCGTGGTGCTTTTGAAGATCAAAGAATGTCCTTGAGGAGATCTTGCCAAAAAAAAAGGAGAATTTGAACTGTATATGAAAAGCTTTAATTCAGTCTGTCATCATAGTTTCAACCACCATCGACCTCCATCAACCGATTAGACAGAGAGAAAGATTAGGCTTGCAACTAAAGCAATTTTTTTTCATCTCCCAACTTTGTTGTTTTTTGGGGTTTTTTGCTGATAAACTGATTAAATGTTTGGTTTTAAAGTTAACGCTGAATACCATATGATACTGAAGGCGTTGCAAACATATACCCTATGATAAACCGGAAAATGTGTAACTGAAAAGAAAGGATTTAAAAAAGTGGTATGATGTCAGTGTGTGCCTATTAATCAAATCAGTCAGTCCATTAATTAGCTCTCTGATTTGCATTTTATTGTTGCTTCACTACAACTTGTTATTAATAGCAACTTCACCACATCAAACTGGAAAAGGGGGAATCTATTGAAGAGGTGCATATTTTAATAAAACAATCAATATTTGACACTTGTATCAATAGTCACATCAAAGCCATACAATATATTGTGACATTGATATTTTTCCCCACCAATAGATTCCACTCGTATGGTGACTCAGTGATATGGCTGTAGGCTGTTCTGTCTTTTTATGCCTAACTATAAATGAAGGCGTTTTATACAACTTTTTTTCTCTGCAGTCTGAAGAATGTTTTTCTATACTGCTTACTATTTGAATTTGAGTCATGCATTTATAAACACATCAGCACTGCATTCTGTAGATTATGATTAGAAATCCCTGTGCTTAAGGCAATCATACAAAACACAGTATTATTTCTATGAATCTGGAACCCTGGCCTGATGGAAGTCCTCATTTTGAAAATAAGCACAGCTACTGTGTTATGGTACGTACTAGTCAGTGAAGCAAATTCAAAGTCAGTGCAGTCAGCATGTTTTTTTTCGTCTTTTTTTTTTTTTTTGTCTTTTGTAGAACAAACATGAATTTCTTATTATCTTTGTTCTAGCTGCTGTAGGAGTTCACTCCTCTTCCTGCTCTTCTTAGCTCTTCTGCTCATTGCCGGCAGATGTCTTGCAGTGCTTTGCTCAGAGGAGAGAGAACTAGATGTGCACATCTCATTAATTATGTCTAGGCTGAAATATCAGTCCAGTGCTCCCAGCCATTTGACTAAGGCAGAGGTAATGAAACCTCATGCATTGAAGTTAAACCAGACAGCGCAGGGAGGGTGGAGGGTGGCGTCGTTGTTACCAGGCAGGGTGGGAGCTAAATCTGAAGCTAAACCCTGTGCTGAGGCTGAATCCATTTGAAGCTTCTGTTTGGGCTGGTAGGTTAGGCTAGGCTTTTAAAATTCAAACTGTAGCTTCAGTCTCCAATAACCTGTAAGACATCCTTAAAACAAAATCGTGACCTTCAATCAAGTAGAGAATGGCAGTCTGGGCAATATAAACAATATATACCGGAAATCAGCTGAATTGACTAAAACAGCGGTAGCAGTCATATCATATCAGCATGTGAAGTATTTGAAGCACCAGAGAGAAATTCTTATCAATAAACATTTTCTGAATGTAAAACATTGAGAAGGTCAAGCTCAATTAAATGGATAAAGTAACAGCGATGACATTCACATTGTCACAAAAGGAGAAGGTTGAACCCTCTGTGACCAGGGGGCAGATAAAGTTGAGACCTACTGTTGCAGCTACATCTGCAGGATGTCAGTGACTGATGCCGGCACAGACAACAATGTTTTTTGCCTTTGTGCAAATTGAAGAAACATAACCATAAATTTGCAAGCGGCAGATCAATACAGCACAGACGTGGCCAAGTCCTGAGAAATGTATCCAAAGAAAACCATTCAATAACTCTGATCAGAGACGGTCCGGTAGCCTGCTATTAATCTCCCATTGCCAGCCACAGGCCAATGAACACTGTGAAGGAGCTTCAGTGACAGGTTCAGAGTGCACTGCGTGATGTTTTATAGGTGACAATCAAAAAGATTTCTCTGTGCGTGATTGGTGCAATAATGACTGTTCATCAAATGTGGTCCATTAGAGCGGTCACATTACAAAGGGTGGCACCGCAGCCCTTTCCCTTCACAAACATGACTCCTCATACTATATCACTGAGAACTGGACAAACATATTCTGTATTTCATCTGGTATTGCTTACATGACAGATCATTGATCTGCTGAGTTAGATTTCCAACATCCCGTCCATAGAAAAATCGAGGGCTATTTTTTTTTATACTCTGAGGTTTGAATGGATCTGTAATAATGCAGTAATTGTAACCTAAAACTATTCTTAGTTAGAAACAGAGGAAGAGTTTCTCTTTTCATTTCATGGCAAGGACGGCCCTGTGACTACGCTTAATAGTAATGTTCCTATTATGCACAGCAGCATCTCTGGAGACTACCCTTAAATGTGGGACTACTCAATCATGACGAGAGGAACCCATGTTGGAATGAAATGGGTCATACGATACTTTAAATAAATATGATAATGAAGCACACAGTACCGATTGCCATGGGGGTGTTATTTGTGTTATAAGGAGAGAACAGCAGGTAGACTGGAAGTGAAGAATATTTCTACAGTGGATATGTAGTGAGTGGAAAGTGGTCTGCACCCTTACCAGTTAAGACTGAGGTGGGTTTTTCTGTCTGTAATGGAGTAGCATTATCCTGCAAGTGCAATAATTTATTAACATGGTGTGAGCAGTGTGAATTCCAAAAAATTAAAACATTCGGCTAAATTTTGTGCATGAGAAACATCTAATAAGCAGCTCTCTCTGATACGGTAATTTATAATTAAGTAGGAGTGCTTTGTTGCTCATGAGTTAGATCTTTTTTATGTTAATCAAACAATGTGTTATTTCTTCTTCACAAAAAATCTCACATAGCCCAGCTATGCTTTTTTTTTTGTTGCACATTTGTCACACTTACATGGTTCAGATAAGCAATCAAATATTAATATTAGACAAAGATAGCCCGAGTAAATACAAAATGCAGTTTTTAAACCATGATGCCTTTTATTAAGGTAAAAAAAACCAAAAAGCTATCCAAACCTACCTGGCCCTGTGTGAAAAAGCAATTGCCCCCTAAACCTAATAACTGGTTGTGCCACCCTTGGCAGCAAGAACTGCAATCAAGTGTTTGCAATAACTGACAATGTGTCTTACACATTGCTGTGGAGGAATTTTGGTCCACTCTTCTTTGCAGAATTTTTTTAATTCAGTCATATTAGAGGGTTTTGGAGCATGATTGACCTGTTTAAGGTCAAACCAAAGCATATCAAATGGATTAAGTCCAGATTTTGACTAGACCACTCCAAAACCTTCATTTTGTTTTGTTTTTTTTGTTTTTTTTATCCATTCAAAGGTGGATTTGCTGGTGTGTTATGAAATGCTGTCTTAGTTTTACACCAGATTTAACTGGACTCAAATCTTCTAAAAAAGAAAAAAAATCAACTTTTGTCTCGTCAGTCCACAGAATATTTTCTTTGGACTGATGAGTCCAATCAACAGGTTTTTTTGGCAAATGTGAGACAAGCCTTTGTGTTCTTTTCAGTTAGCAGTGGTTTTCACCTTAGTACGCTCCCTTGGCTGCCATTTTTGCCCAGTTTCTTTCTTATTGTTGAATAATGATTGCAGGGAGCATTCACTCAACACAAGTGTGGCCTGCAGGTCTATAGATGTTGTTCTGGGTTCTTGTGTGACCTCCTGGGTGAGTTGCAGTAATTGTGGTAGGTTCACCACTGTTCCAAGTTGTTTCCATTTGTGGATAATGGCTCTCATCATGGTTCTCTAGAGTCCCAAAAGCCTTAGAAGGTGCTTTGTAACCCTTTTCAGAATGATACATGATGGAAGTACAGTTCTAGTATATTTTCCTGATATGGTTCCACTATCAGGAAAAGAGTAGATACTTTTTCACAGCACTGTATGTTTTACAAATTATTCAAAATATTTATCCATCTGACACAACGATGTAATCTAGTGAAGGATACCCTGACTTTTATTTTGAAAGTTCGACCCATGATCACCAGTTAGTACTGGCCTTTCCCATCTCGTGTTTCCCTACCAGTAGACTGATTAAGTCACTGTTGTTGGCGATCCACAAAAGTCTCATCCCGCTGCTGGATGGATGCCAGCTCCACCGTCGTGGACTGTAGCTGGTGACAGCTGTCCTCGTTCTGCTCTGGAGATCCTCTGTGAACTGGAGGGTCTGTCTAACTGCAGGTGGAGAACTGGTTCATGTCCCACTGCTCTAATCTCAGTGAGACCTCAGACCAGAACAAGGACTATGAGTTACATGAAAAGGATTCATTAAATCTTTACAAGCTTTGTTGTCCTGCGTTTGTTCTCCATTCCTCCCACACTTCGAAAACGTGCATTTTAGGTTAATTTGTCATTAAAGGTTGGCTGTAGGTGCAGATTTTCTGTGGTAAGCGTGACCAGAAAGCATTATATAAATCCCAGTCTCTTTCTGAGTAAATGAAAGAAGATTAAAAATATACCAAATAAATTAATATGTACCACCAATTTTGCATTAAGGTAAAAATTGTCACCAGAGGTTCAGGACTGGTCTCTGTAATGTACAAACCACAAGGACACAAATAAGCACTTCCTGTCCCAGTGACAGCCATCATACCCCTAAAGATAAAATAGGGTACTGTGGAAGACTTCAAAACTATTTCAATTTTCACATTTTAATTTCTGCACACTGTGATTTGAAATACCTGTGGAAATCTGCAAAAAGGGCCCCTGCTGCTAAGTGTAACAACCACCAAAAAGGAAAAGAGGACATCAGAGGAATGAGCTCAGGATTCCCCCTCTGACTCTGAAGGATAATGCAGCAGCTGAGTGCCTCTTAAAGAATGGAAGGTGGCTCCTCTAAGTTGGAGTCTTCCCTCTCAGCAGGGGTCACAATTATCTCTCACTAGGTGACCTCAGGAGCTCAGTAGGAGTAATGTAACTCCTGACACTAAGATCCACGGCACGTATAGTGCAATTTGTCCTGCAGCGCAATAGATTCTCCAGCCTGGAAGGCAATGTGTTGAGGGAATAAAAGCAGCACTGAGTCAAGTGTTTGGAATGATGTCACTTTACAAGCGGATCTTGATGATATATGGCTTTTGATATGCATCATATATTGAATGACGACGTGATCCTGCTCTAATATGTAGACGTCTCCACATCATATTATCTGCATTCAAAAAGGGTTTGTAAGTTAGCACCTGTGTGTGCGCTGTGATATTCTTTGGTGCAGCATCAAAGGTTTTTCTGAATGTATCAGTTTTTTGGCAGCCAATTTCATAGAAAAAAGGGAAAAGGAAAATGATAAACGCTAATATATTATGAGCTGACTGATACAGAATTACGAGTAAAACGGTGAATATTAAACCAATTCCTGCTTACATCCTTCTACTGCAGGGTTTAAAGCAAGATAAATATCTGTGAAGGAGAGATGGAGGCTCACCTCAAGTGTGGTGGCAATGGTTTTGAAATTTTTTTAAACATTATCTAAATTAATTTTAATGATCACTGCAACATAAATACTGCATGTGTACAAATACCAGTCAAATCTAATTGGAAAAAAAAAGAAAAAGGAAAAAAATGTAGCTGATAAAATGCAGTGAGGCTCTCAGACATTCTGTATGGCTTTCAAATATGTATTCTCACTTTCCTAAATAAGTGTCATCCCTATTGAGCAAACACACACAAGCATGATTTACTCTCTTCAGTTTTCTTATGTTTTGACTGGGGAAGTAACCTCTTAAAATGTGTATCTGTCATCAGCATTAATGACTAATTGCTTAAGATATTTATAAACCTGTGGACTTCAGCAGCTCAGATGTGTGACCACGTCAGAGGAAATGGTGCACCTTAATAATATTTAAGTCCCAAGATTAAATATATATTTTTTTGGTTTATAAAATAGCCAAAAGTAACTGCTGTTCCGATGTAACAAATCCTGGTTGCATCTGAGTCATCCCCTGGGCCATATTCTGAGGTCAGAAAAATACAAATATTTTCTTAGAAAAATAATCATCCAGTGAGCTAGATTTATGGCACAGCAACTGTTAAAAGATACAAGACCAAAAGAACTAGGCATGCGACATAAATACTCTTTTGTCTATATGAATGTATTTAAGTGGAGCCCCAGCAAAGAAAGCAGTGCTGAAACAGTGGCCCAGCATAAAGAAAGCTTCAAGGTCCCTGTGTTTGTGTTCTGTTTTTAAATCAATGCACTTTCCCTCATTGATTTCAAATACGATGCTCCTCAAGCATGCAGGTGTTTCATTTACGCAACAAGGGTGCAACCTCTGTGGTCTTCCTCGCCATCTGCTCTGGCATTTTCTCCCTGCACGTGCAGTAACACTGTTACCCTGCTTTTGTGCCCTCCAAAAATTAAATATCACCACTCACTAACCCCCCTCCAAAAAAAAAAAAAAAAGCCCCAACAAAAAAAATAAATAAATTGTTTTAATTCCTGGCCCTGAAATGCAATCCGCTCCTGCTTTGGATCCTGTGTTCTTATCAGCTCCTGCAGCATGAGGAGCTGTCAATACAACAACCACGGAGAAAGAAAACCATTCCTTCCCCTGCTTCTCATATCAGGCACCACATCTTCACACAGACCCAGCTCTGGTCAGACAGCAATTAAAACCCCAGTGTTCTGGTGGAGGGGTGGGCGCGTACCGACCGCAGATCTATAAACTTGATTTCTATCCGTTCACCTCGTGCAGCCTCCCATTGACATGCCAGCTCAGGAGGCGTCAGCTCTGTGGACTCCATGCTTGCTGTAATTACAATCATCTTTGCTGGAAACACATCACATATGACAGAAAAGAATTCAGCTGTGATACTTGTGATCCCACCACTAATGAATGAGCTGCCTCCTAAATGGCTGCAGATGGAGTTTAAGTTTTAGAAATATGGCAGAGGCTCTGTGCTCTGTGCAAATCATTCATTTCTGCTCATGGTGATGTTCTCGATTTTTCTCGTTGCAAATAACTTCCACAAAAACAATCTGATGTCGAAAACAATCATAGCCTGTGTCCAAAGATGGATATTTATTATTTAGTCGCAATTGAGTTGTTGTTGTTGACGGACTATATAAAACACATAAATGAGGCCCACTGATGCACATGACTGAAGTGAGCTTTAATTAATATTAGTTTGAGTCAGTCCCACATGCTGGAAACCAGCTGCTGTGAATATTCAGCAGCACACAAAATGGGTATTAATCCGCAGCTGAAAATAGTCCCAAATAAATCCATTCCTTCCTGCTGCAGTTTTAGGAATTTTCTCAGCATTTTATGAATTACTTGATATTGTGGTGACATTCTGTAAAAGTCTTATGTCCTTAGCAGAAGAACCACAGACAAGGCAGGGGACATGCTGTGTCTTTTGCAAAGGTCTCTTTGCAGGCAGGTGCACTGCAATTTTCAGGAACTTTGATAAAAACTGTTTTAACATATTTCATTATGATCAGTCTTTAAGTGGGAGTGTATAATGTTCTTTTCCAATCACCTACAGCAGATAGAGGTCAGCATGCAACCCAAGCAATCAGGAGTACTGGCACTACAGCTGTGGGAAAGGGTCAACAGCACAACAGATTTTATCCACCACAAAAATAAATCAATGCTACATTCGCAATTCCCACAAGCTTTTCCCACTAACAACATCAGTGCCTTGAAACACAGCGACGGTCTCTTGCAGGAACAGACGTTTTCTGATGGTACGTCTCAGGTAAACTGTACTTTAAATATGTAAATTTATGTACATCTATAGTCCTGATGATCAAATACTGTTTAGTATGTGCACACGTCATTACTGAGCTAATGAATGGAGCGAGGGAAAATTTCAAACATGAATGAAAAAAAAAGTATCCCAATTTCAATGTATTTATTTATTTATTTATAATTTCAGAATGCACCATGACTCTCACACTAAATCTGTATTAGATTATTTAAATTCACGTGTTTCTTGTACACCATTATCTTTTGCAGCATTTTGAAATTTACTGTTTTCATGAAAAGAAAAAGCAATCAAGTCAAGTGCAGCCAAGCCTGCTACTTGTCACCACAATGGGTGACACAACTGGATAGAAAGCACAACCGACCTGGACACTGCATGACCCCGCTTGAACACCCAGGAACCTGACTCGCCATGCAGCTAACACACGAATGTCGGCACGGCTTTACAGAAGTAAATATGCAGTTAATATAACTAGTTTTGCTCAGATTTAAAATTCATCAATACAGTTTAGTAAGCCAATACAAAAACTACCCCAAAGTCATAATGTGGGTGGTTGTACTTATCCAAAACTGAATATTTTGCCTTAAAAGGACACCAGTGGGTACCAAGGTGGCTCAGTGGATAAGCAGGCAACCGTGTATGCCACATGCCTGTGGTGCGGGCGGACCAGGCTTGTGTCCGACCTGTGGCCCCATGCGTGTCTTCCTATATATATATATATATATATCTTCACTGTGCACTATCTAATAAAGGCAAAAAAATAAATACATTAAAAAAAAATGACACCAGTGAGTGGGCCGTGTTTCAGAATCTGGCACTTAATGGTTTTACGAAGCACAAAAAGCATTATTTTCTTAAAAATGCCTGGAGCAAGAACTCTGCAGGAAACTAACATCATTATTTTACTATATAAATATATTTCATAAAGTATTGTTCAGTTCTGTTTTTTCATTATAGGAAAAATGAAAAAAAAATTTAAATAAAGGTCTGCATAATTAAAACTCCACTCTGTTGCTTTTTTGAAAGTCTTGCACTCCTTAAAGGCTTTAATTTATATATATATATATATATATATATATATATATATATATATATATATATATATATATATATATATATATATACACACACACACACACACACACACACACACACACGGAGAGGTGCCAAACCTTGTCCCTATGGAATAATGATGGCCGCCGAGAAAGCCAGAAATTTAACAAGCAGACAGACAGAGATCAACTTCCAGGGCAAACTTTAACAAGCCTCTCACTGGGCAAATACTGGGGTCAAACTTTACCAAGAAGTGCAGCCAGATGGCACAATGAAGGAACCACCAGCTGGAGTGTCAAAGAAGCAACACTATCATTTCATTACCAAGGAGAGAGTGGATAACGGGGCTTGTTATGAGGGTCGTATACCCTAATTTGACCCCTTGTTTATGGCTTTTCTATTGCTAAGACTTAATGAATGATTTACAGCCAGCTGGAACAGCAGTGACATGTTAACAGGCTGACTGAAAAGCATGCTGCATCTGTTCTCAATGCTGCATTAATGAGAACGAGATAATTCATGTCTAAAAGCAGCCATCCTAAAAACACACAAATTACAAATGGAGCTTTCTATTTTTAATGATTTTGTTGGCGTGCCATGTGACAGGGAAAAAAAGGACACACACACACACACACTCACAAAAAAAAAAAAAAACAGAGGGAGATGCCCCTAAAAACTTTGAACACAATTAGGCTGTAATATCAAGCTCTTAAAATAGAGATGGGAGACACAGCGAAGTCAGCAGCCTGGCAGGACACGAGGAAAGGTCTCCTGGCACAGGTGCAAATGAGCATCCATTGCTCCTCCTCTTCTTCCTCCTCTCTCAGTACATTACAGGATAACTTCTCCTGCTCCAAAAACCCAGAAAATGCACTTAACTTTCATTTACTGATATCTCCACCACCCTTGCTCATTAAAGATTCATGTTCCACCACCACCAAAGCCCGCCCTTTTTTCCCCCTGCTTCAGAATACTAATACTTAATGTGCCAAAGAAGATTAATTTAATAGTTACTTAAAGAATCATGTTTGGAAGCAGTATGCTTATGTGTGTTACATCAAAACAATAAATATAATGTTACTGTAAGCATGTATTCTAGTCCTGTTTATTTGATTTGGTCCTAATTGGATTTGCATTATCCTACATGTCACAGAATGTTATGTTTTTATTTTCCTCCTGACAAACGTACATTTCAGTACAAATTAAATTCTGAAAAACAAAAAAACAACCTGTGTAAAATAACAGATTTATACCGCGAAATTCAACCAGACTGTGGTGCAGATGACAGAAGTATTCTAGACATTAGAGCAGAATCTACCCTTTTCTTTCTCCTCACTGCATGGTGGGTAATAACATCTGTTGCTAAGCACAGTCAATGACATTAACACTGCCACAAAGAACTGGAGTCTGTCCTGATGTTGGCTTCCTGTTTGTCAAATTTTGGCTCCTTATTTTATTTAATTGTTCGCCTCTCTCATGTTGACAAGTGTTCACATTTTCTTAGATTTCAGTAAAATCGTTTAAAAATAAAAATTCCCTCCCATGTCTTTTATCAATCACTTTTTCTCAGCCCCCAACTGAAAATATCATGAGGTCAAGGAAAGATGTGAAGGAGGACTTAGGGAATGAGTGCTCAGGGAATCTGATGACACTTACACAGCGCTTAATATGTGACAGCAGATGTGTTGACACTTCAAGGGGCAGGGAAGAGACCGAATCCAAAAACAGCCTAAAAGATACATCAGGCAAAACTTACATGAATAAGGCAAAAACAGTAATCAAAAACCTGGCATGAGGACATACACGAGAGAATCACAAAGGTGCGGGAGAGTGCTGGACAGCTCGACAAAATGCATGCAGAACAAAGGGACGCATGGCTGTACATAGGTATACTGGGTGAGTTATTAGCCAGTGGAAAACAGGACTGGCAGAAAATCGTCAGGAAAAGAGAAACAAAGGGAGGAAGTAGAAATTGCAACAATAAAGCCAGGTGAGTAATTTCAAAATAATGCTGCAAGCAGGGATACTTTTTTCCCTCCAGTGTGACCTGGAGAAAAACATCACTTCATTACAGAGGCTGGAATTTTAACAAAAACAGTCACATTTATGAAATAAAAGGTTAATAAGAAATTTTGCTTAGTCTACTGTCTGCTCATATTTTCTCTTCCTGAAGAGATGATTCACCCCCCCCCCATATTAAGGCTTTCAGCACCTCCAAAGTAAATTCATGCAGACATTCACTCAGTTAGGAACCTTTCTAAGCAAAACTGATTATCCAACCACAGTATCTTAGAATAGAATAGAATAAACTTTATTGTCCCGCAATGGGAAATTTGTCTTGGATAAACAGTGTACTCAGCTGCAATTTGCATAATAAAAACAGAGAGAAGGTAGAAGTAATGATTTTTTTTCCCCTCTACCTTATGTGATTGTGGGTGATATAACTGTACAGTAATGCAGGTCTGTTAAATTTGTGTAATCTACTCAAACTATAAACCCCTCTTAAAATATGCACATCAACCTCCAAAGGTACGGTAATGCTATTTTCCTGCTACAGAGCAGGTTATGTCTCCAGTGTTAAGTTACTACAGCAATGCACTCCAGGAAGAAGTGAACACCTTCACAACCCTGAAAATGTCTCAGTTAAACTTGAAGTTACCTCCCTAAGCCTCAAATCCTGCTCCGCAGCGCAGAATATCCAGCTGTCTTTTCTTTGATGCCCTCTCTGCCTTTGTTACTTCCGAACTTCTTAAAGTAGTCTTTTTTTGTTCATTTATATCTGCCTGTCTGCTCCTACGTTTGCGTTTGAGTACTCTACCTCAAAGAAAAACACAATAGAGGTATTTCTCATCCATGCAGAAATTGTGCATTGAGGAGCCAAAGGACATCTAGCACAATTGCTACATTTGGAGTCACATTTTCAACGTGGTCAGGCTATTTGTGAGCCCTTGAACCATTTTTAAGGCTTCCATTGTGAGCCTTTGATATCCCATGCCAAGGATTAAACTTGCAGAAGTATTAAAGAAGACTGTATAGTGGGCAGATTAACTCTCAATATTAAGGGGATGGAGCGGTTGCTAAACTGTACAAATTCTCCACAGCAACATCAAAAATCAGGTTAGAATCTTCAACCTTGGATATTTTTTCCATGTCACACTGATGTTTGAGAGGAGCTTGAAAACATAATATTGTACCTAACACATTATTTACTGAGTGTAGGTGACTTACACCATCTGTTTATAAAGCAACAGGCTCAGGCAGATGCTCTGCCAGCAAAGAGGCACAAGGTCCCCGGGCTTATCTTGGTAGAGGTGTGCTGCTGCTTCTCGGCACCAGCGAGGTGGAACGATAAACATAATTAAATTGAGTTGGATTACACAAAATGGATCGGATCAGTTGGGAAGGCGGAGAAGCTAATCCAGTGCAATCCTCTCTATAGAGGTGCCAACCACACAAAACGACATAAATAAAGAAGAGGGTGAGAAAGTGAAGCAGTGGCTGTCGTGGGGAGATCAAGGTGAGGCAGGGGCACAGAAAGGGCTCCTGCAAGTAAAAAAAAAAGAAAGAAAAAAAAGCTCCAAAGTCAAACATAAACTGGAATAGAGCAGTTTAGTGCAAAAAAAAAAAAAAAAGAAAGTGGGCTGACACTACATCTGATTCTCCAGTGCAGTAAAATATAACACTCACACAATAAAAGGATGCACGGCACACAGGATGTGTTTGTAGAGCTTCTATAGTGTCAAAAATGAATAAGCGATGAATTTGCAGCACACCAGTCTTTTGAGGAAGTGGGAAATCACACTTATCTTTCATCATATCGGTAATGACAAAAGATTTAGTCGGGATTGTGCGGTGACACCGCTTCGAGCTTTTTACCTTGTGTTTTCGATATAGAAGATGAGATATAGCATGAAAGTAGGAGTCAACAATAGTAGACGTGAACTTTTTATATTATTTATCACTAACACATCTACAGCAGCACTCTACAGCATAACTGCTTTTTTTCTATTTCAACTCCCATTCCATTCCACTCACCACCCCCACCAGATTGCATTTTGCCTTTTGTAAGTGACTTTGGTACAATCCCCTTACAAATAACCTTTCCCCAGGGGAAAGAGGCTCTTACTTTCTCTACAGCCCTGCCAAGCCTCTCCTTCTTTTATATCCCCATCCCTCTTTGTCTCTCAGCCTGAGGTGCAGCAAACAGATTGATACAGTCTGGGAGTTTCTACTGCTTTTCAAACTAATCCAGTGTAATCCTGGTCTGTCTGCATCCTGTCTTGGACAACACTGTGGATCACATTATCATCCAATAAAATTTTGATTAACGATCTCTCTATGTGATGTATTCACTGTTAAGGTAATGAAACAGGCTCCTCAGTATCAGTTCTGCAATAAGAGATCTAAACTGCTTGGTCTAGTTGAACACATTTTTTTTGGCACAAAATATGGAAAAAGCCAGGAGCTAAAATTCAACAATCATCACATTAGTTATGATGGAAGGGATGCGCTGATACAATTTTTTCCATCCCAGTAAATGTTACATATTAGTGAAATTATACATAACAATAGGAGCAAGATTAAAAAAAGTGAAAAACTAATTTGACTAATTTGTTTGCCCGTGTTTTGTTTCAGCTCAGTGTGAGAGTCTCTACTGTGCTCTGCTGTCATTTAAAGGTAGTGCTACTTCCTCATCTCTCATTTTCACTGTGTGTGCAGCACCTCACACACACACACACACACAGAGTAGAGCAGACAAGAAGATATTAACTTAGTTGGTGAAAATTCATTATGTTACTGTAGGTGCAATAAAAGCTTCTCAACAAGTGCAAACAGAGACAGTTTCCCCAAAAGAGAAGCACTATTGACAAAGCTTTTAAGCCATCATTAGCTCTCTTGACCACCATAAGCGACAAAGTGCTGCAAATAACAAGTAAAACGTGTTGCAAGGGTTGCAAGGGCAACATATCTTCAATCCGCTGACCATCTCTCCCATGTTATGTTAGCTCTCCTTCCAGCAACCAATGCTCTACTGCTCTACCCACAGTCAGAGACATGCAAACTGGTCAACTGGTGACTTTAAATTGCCCATAGGTGTAAATCTGAGTGTGAATGGTTGTCTGTCTCTCTGTGTTAGCCCAGCGACAGACTGGCTTCTTGTCCAGGGTGTACCCTGCCTCTCGCCCTGTGATGGCTGGGATAGATTCCACCACCACCCCACCCCCCATGAGCCTGAAATGGATAAGCAGAAGAAAATGGATGGATGGATGGAAATTCAATTCTGATATACATTATCTGACAACGATGGAGTAACACAGTCTAACAGCTGGCGTCAGACCAATATTGAATACAAATATTGAATCGGTGCATCTGTAATTATATCAGCTAATTATATCATATTGTACATATGGAAATGTAAATAATCCAGTGCAAGTAACCATTTAGATAACACTGCAATATAACAGGAGGGTGTATCAGGTGTTGATGCCGGTTAACACTGGCCAGCAACTACTCCTGCACAAAATCATATCAAAGGAGTGAGTTGTTATAGCTGCAGACAGTGCAGCTCGATCCACTCATAAATTTATATGCCAAAAAACAACAAAAAACCCCCAACACACAACAAACAAAATGCAAGATGAATTTGACTGATTTATTTTTTTTCTGTATCATACTCAGACTTTACACACATTTCTATGAAATTCATAATCAAGAACTGAAAATGTGATCTAGCTACAGCATTATTTCAGCATTTTAGGCCAATTTATATTCTTGTTTATGCAAATGGTTTTTTGTATCATATATAGTTAAAGCTGTCTGAAAAACATGCATTTTAAGGTGGAAAAGTAGTTCTGTTGTACTTATACATGTATCCAAGATTTTAAACCATACCCAGTGTCAAGGCCCTAGCAACACACACCTGTGACTGCTCTCCTCACCAGAATATCTGCTTACAGCATACTCCTGCCTAAACAAGTGCACTTTGCATTATTTAAGCCCTGACTGGCTGCTTTAATTGAGTCTCCTCTTGGATAGCCTTCCTAGCAGACAGCTCAAGGCAGGCCCTCAGCAACATATGCGAGCCAGTAGAGGAGGAAAACGCACATTTCTGTGGCATGTGAAATATAAATGCAGCATTTATACCGGAGGAGCATGTTCAACATGGAAATTTGACAGTCTCAACATTAAATCAACAAGCTGAGCCCACGGCAAGCTTTGTGCCAGGTGGAGACTGTATACTGTGAAATATGGTGATGGGATTGCATGGACGATGATAGAGATGCATGGAGAGACCCATGAGCCAACAGCTGGAGAGGATTGTGCAATTATTAAGCACTGTGTTCTAGCGTGCAATGAGCAGGAAAAAAGGGCCCAGAAAAGCCATAGTCTGTGAGCTCCAGCATGAATCCTCTCAGTAATAAACACTCACGCTCAAATTATACCTATTGGTAACAACTTTAAAAGTAATACTTTTTCAAAAATACTGAATTGATGATTTATTTAACAAAATATGGCAGTCTCTTCAGCACATCAGTGCTCAATGTTGTCCTAACGTGAGTATCAATTTCCTAGTAAAAGGCCAAAAGGTGCATAACAGAAACAAGCGCGTGGTGTTTAGTAGCTGAGAAGCATTTGTAAAGCATATGCTGTATTGTCCTCAACTACCTACTTATACACCCAGCAAACATGGCATTAGCATCATTTGCAGCCTTGTTTCTGTCATTCACATTAATGTACGCCCAAAAATAATTCTTATTTGTCTTTTTTACCTTGCTGGTAGTTTACTGTGGGCTTATACTAGCTTTGTGACTGAAAATGGCAGATGGAGTACGGACTATAACTGACAAAGCGGAACAAACAAACTAACAAATCAGTTTTGTGGCATGTCGTAAAACCGAAACAGTGAGCTGAAAGCCACTAAAACCCTCCACTGAGCTGAAGGAAACTACAGGTAGGTGATATGTCTCTTTGGGTTCATCACTTTAAGCAACTCCTTTTTCATTACACATATTTATTCAACACATGGCTTTCTTCCAGGTCTTTTATGACATACTGTATATGATTATCTCTAATGAGCTGAGGCTCAGGAGGTGGATTTATCTCTTGCTCCTCTGGTCCACATGTTGAAGGGATCTCAAGGTAACATCCGTACCTTTTTTCAAAGGGCAAAAGTGTACATATGTGTTCCTAAGCAGTACATAATAGTACCATATTTGTACTAGAATAGTGCAATAATTTAATAAAATGGCGTGAGTTGTGTCAATTGCAAAAATTATTAGAAGTTTTTATTTTTCTGGTAAAAAATTCTTGTATGAGAAACATCTAATAAGCAGCTCTCTCTGAAACAGTAATTTATAATTGAGTAGGAGTGTGTTTTATAGCTCATGAGTTAGACTTTGTGTTTCTTAGTCAAACAACGTGTTATTTCTTCTTTGAAAACTCACAAAGCCAAGCTTTAAAGACACAATATATGCCTACATCTATGAAATACAAAATTCAGTTCCACATATACACCAGTAGGTAGCTGAGAATAAAGAAGCCCTTTGTAAATATGGGCTTAACAAAAACACATCAACATCTCTCACTTGAATTAAATAATGAAGACATGTATAATACATAATATTAATAAAAACAGCTTAATTAAAAACAAGCAAATTGCTAAAGGAAATTTTGCAATACATGTGTACTTTCATAATAATAATAATAATTATAGTACATTTTATTTGTAAGCGCCTTTCATGACAACCAAGGACACTTTACAGTGTTTTGTGTATGTATTCTTGTGAATTTTAAAATGTATACATTTTGTAACACACATTCATACTTAATACACACTCTTGGAATTAGGGATACCTTAAAAGTACACTTCTGTCCCTACAGTTACATTCTGCACAAATAACTACTAGTTATCTGGACCTTTCCCTCATTTTAAAGATCTTAGGGTGTAATACAAGGAGACAGTCTGTGTCCGTGTGCAGCCAGATGCAAAACAAAATCAGGTAAAATACCAACTGTACGTTTAGGTCTTCAGGTTTTACTCTCCTAATTTAAAGTAGATAAAAAAAGCATTTAATACAATCTGCTAAGTTTCCATCTATATCTGCCTTTAATATCAGTAGTGCAGAGGTGCCAGCTGGTTTTTTCTCGGGTAGTCTGGTTCCTCCCACGGGAGTGTGTTTTATTGCTTATGAGTTTTTTTGTTAGTCAAACATTGTGTTTTTCTTCTCTCAAAACTCACAAAGTCTAGCTTTAAAGAGGAAAAAAAAATCAGCCTGCGTCCTTGGAATACAAAATCTAATTCCAGATATGCACCAGTAGGTGATTGAGAATAAAATAGCCCTTGATAAATACATCGACATCTATCAGTCTTCCTCATGAATGCAACAAAGAATATGTATTGGTTGCTAATGGAAATTTTGCATTGTGAAGCAAATGTGTGCTGTCCTGACTTCTAAAATGGACACAATTTAACACACTCGCTCATATTCACACACTCTTTCAGAAAGGGGTGCAGTAAAAATCACTTTCTGTCCATACACAAGTAATCTCCATGAATAATGAGTGATTACTGCACCTTAAGGTGACTTTGTGTACCATTCTGAGGGTCAAAAAGGGTTTTGATTTATAAATTTTACCAAGCATTAAAGGTACAAACTTCCACCTGGATTTTAAGGTGTAATATCAGGACAGTCTCTTTCCTACCAAGGACAAATATTTTACTCTCAAAATTTAAGATTTTTCAATTTAATTAATTTAAATGACAAGAATTCAACACATTCTAACAAATTTCATTTTGTATAGTAGTGCAGAGTTTAGCCTTTGTTCTCCTGTCCTCTCACAGTACAAAGTTAGGTTAAATACTTTCTAAATTGGCCGTGGGTCCAAATAGATAAAGCTTTGTGTAGTCAGTAAAGTTAGAATGGCCCAATACAAAAACCTGTCCATTTCCAAGTGTGCAAATAAATAAAAATTAATTGAATAGGTACCTCTGTGTCAAGCCTTTGTAAAAGGTCAGAGTGTTACCAGAGGTTCTAGACTGCTTTCAATATAAAGCATAAATAATCTATCAAGAGTACACCAGACAAACCTTTGAGGGTTCCACATCAGTGACAAGCTGTTGTACCCCTTAGGGCAGAATATGGGTTATTTTTATGTAGTGTGCCTCCAGTGTGTCATCAGTGTGTGACTGTGAGTTATAGCCGAAGTGCTGTATGTACACAGTAATGGGTGAATGTGGCTTGCAGTGTAAAACGTGCTAAAAAGTGTTACATAATGCAGTCTATTTACCATTATAATTGATAACAAGTGAGTGTGTTTGTTTACATGCGGCAGTACGACTCATGCTAATATTCCAGGTTTTACATTTTAACGGTATGAAAGCTCATCAGGTACGGCTTCTAAGTGAGAAAAGAGCAAAATCACAGGATCATCAGCTCATTACTGCTGCCGTAATGAACAGGAACATGCATTTCACATTAGCACAGAAATCAAAGACGCCAGTGTGACTCCTCGTGCCTGCAAACAAGGAGCTCTTAGGTTTAAATAGCCGGGGTGTGCCTGCGTTCGTCCTGGCCTACATTTCACCCCTGGATTTCAGTGGGAGTTGCTGCAAAGCAGGAGACGGAACTCTGCAAACACCTCTCAGCCACGGCGCCGCTCGGCGGACTCGTCAGCATGCAAAGCGAGTTTCTGGAGCTCCGCTTGTCTGCTCTCTTACAGTTCACTTGCGAGTTCACTACATCTGCGGGTCAAATCACCGGTCAGGTCCCGGCCTCAGACAGATTCAGTGCTGTGGCTCCGCCTTCACCTCCACCTCACTGTGTGGCTCAGCGTGTCAGACCGCCACAGATCCGCAGATCATTATCACTATCAAGCACTGTTTCCCCAACAAAATGATAACTCTGCCTTTGATCCTATGCCAAAGCTTATTTCTGTTCACTTCTGGGCATTCTATCCCAGAGACTGCGCTCACTCAGGGCAAAAAAAAATAAAGCACAGCTAAAAATACCCCCTCTGTTCTGTTGATGAGATGGAAATGTATGAATTAACAATAGGAGCATCATGTCTGAAATAAGGTTACTTTCCCGCACCTGCTCATTTTGTGCAGACGGAGGTTTTTTTGCTTGTTTTTGTTGCTGTTAGTGTTGATTTTTGATGGGTAAGCTAGCTGAAGCTGTTAATGTAATCCAAACATTGTGCCAGGTTCCCGCTGTGGAATATCCAATTAAAAAAGTGTGCAGCTTATGTGCGGGACTGAGGTTGTCCAAACTGGGCCAGAGGTCCTGAAAGATTCAGAGTGGGCTGCACGCTGCTCTGGACCCACATCCCGAACAAACAGAATACATCTGGTGCAAGGAGACACTTGTTTACAACTAGAAACCCACACAAAAAACATGACGGTCTATCCTTTGAAGCAGAGGAAATTCTGTTTTAATGATCTTTAATCATCAAAGTTGTACATAAAAATAGTTTTGTGTCAATAAGTAAATAGTTCTAAAGTGAAAACAAAGAAAATGCTATTCATCGGTGTGCCTAATACTGTGTAGGATTGCAAAAATGTCACGGTGGGGGGGTGGGAGTCAAAGTCGATGCTGTCTGCATTACCTAGATTTAATACTGGCTGGGTGTGCATTAACGCTACAATGTCAGACCAATCATAAACTCAAAATATTTGACCCTCTCACCTTTTTGTCACATAGCAACACAAAACAGAGAAGCGCTAATCTGGAGCAGAGTAACAGAAAACTGTGTACACGTCCAAAAGCATTATCAACGAGACCGTCAATAACGTGTCCTTAAAGCTTAATCATTTTTCTGGTTCCTTTGATGTACCTTTCATATTGAATTTTAATTTAATAAGTTTAATGAGATATCTTTGGATCTTAAGGAGTTTAGTCAAAGACAAGTATTTAAAGGTTAAGCAAATATTCATTTTCTCTGAAGATATTCTGCCATTAAAAAGACGAGGATTGTCATTTTGTAATCAAGTTTGAAATAATCTATATAAACAGATTCTGCATATAAATATGTAGAATTTGTAAGCAAGGCAGGATTTTTAGTGCCAGATGCTTTCTAGTTTCTATCCAAGTGACCAACCACATCTGAGAAGGCTTTACTTGCGAGCAAGTAATCAGCCCATCGTCCATCATCTGGAATGATGATCATTTACCTATTTAACTTATTTAAAAACATGTATATAATTCATTACTTAACTCTGAGTTTATACGCAATGGTCAGCAGTATTGAACTGAAATCCGATATCCACCGGCTACACTGAGACCCCCCAAAAAATGACCATTACCCCTAAGAGGCTAATTCAGCAAAGTAGAGTTTGAACAACTTCAAAATCTGCTCCAATTAATTTCAAAAAAACATTTCATTAATCCTAACCTTTAAATATGTGTACATCCACAAGCTAACCTTACTGTAATTAGGTTTCCTGCAACAAGCCAAATGGATCTCAGTTGACCTCTGCTGGATCTATGCACTGGGAGTCCCTGGTTCACAACAGGAGGAAACACAAACCGCGGCCCCAGAGGGTCACAAGCTAGTGTGCTCCTAGTGCCCATCCCCAGCCCGGGTAAATGGTGTGCTTGCATCAGGAAAAGCATCCAGTGTAAAAATCTGTGCCAAATCCAGTGGATCCATCCACTATGGTGACCCCTTGGAAAATGCTTCCCAGTATGCACCTCTGCTGTCCTGTCTGCACTACCACGCAACTAAGAATAAGAGAATGCACAGCAGTTCATGAATCCTGTGTAACACCGTCTCAACTCCCCTCTCCCCTTGTAGCCACCAGGGTTTAGCAACTTTTCTAGCGGAAAACACAGCGCCACCCCAAAATATATCTTTACATTCTTATTTTCCTGCATTCTGTGAGCATTACTACAGTGATTGTAAGTTGGGCTTCCAAACCTGCAGGTGACGTACAGCTGAACACTGCGCCTGAAAGCCTCCTGTGTAGACACACGCAGAGCACCAGAGCTGCCGCTCTGCTAACATTCTGCACGCTGTGTAGACACACATGGCTTAAAGCAGTTTCATTTCCCCAAGTCAGCAAACAGCCCCACCTTTATCTATTATTTTACTGCACATTACTGCTTAGATGCTTCGGTGTCATCACTTGGTAGCATGGCTTGCTAGTTTTCTCCAATTTGCATCTCCATTGAGTGAAGAGAACAATAAAAGCCTTGTTCACTAAGGGTAACAAAGCACACAGTGGATCACATCAAATATTTTCCCACCTCATGAGAGGATGGTAAGTAGAATTCCACTGATAATGTAAAAGTTAAGATTTGTTTCTAAGATCCTGGATGAACTTTCACACTCAAAACAACAGTTAAATCCACAATGGAGATAACAGTTTTTTACAGTCCTGATTTCATGTTAATAACAGACGCACTTCTTGCCACATGAGGTGTTTTCGTACCTGGAAGCACTTCATTAGTATGCTGCTGAGGATTTTTCATTCCAGGCAGACTGCTAGTCCTGCTTGTCTCTTATTTTGGCTTAAGATATTCTTCCAGCTCCAAGAGCCTGCTGCTGCCTGTATGAGGCTTGTCACAGGGGGGACAGATATGCTCCTTGCGGGAAGGGAGCTTTGCGAATGGCTCAAACTTATCAAAGCAGTCCGCCCCATCCCCGAGCTTCCAACACAATGCCCCCCTAATTTTTCCTGAATGGAAGTCTCTCCAGACCTGGAGTAATCGCATATTCGCCGTGTGCACGCAGTAACTCCAGTTACTCCGTCTCTGTTCCCTACATCCCCTGCCAATTGCATAATCAAGTCCAGAACTCATCAGCAAGATGGCAGAAGAAGTGCTCTATTAAGCCGCATCGTGTTCCATCTGTTGTGTAAGAGAGAGATAACAGTATTTACAGTTTTGGAGTTGTGGCAGACTGTTTCGGCCAAATTTTGTGCACCACAGAGTACCGCTTACTTCATAAAATGTCACGGATTAATTCTGCCACTGTGGCAGCGTCCAAGTGTCATCTTTGCCCTCAACAGAAATGTCGCCAACTAACTTTATTGGAAGTATTACATTAAGAAGTTGTACAATATTTTCCTTCACACTTTTATTTAATTTTTTTTTGGCATATCCTGACTCTTCCGTTAAGTAGTCAATCATTTTTGTTGCATTTTGGTAAAAGGCTAATACTTTGCTATAACTCTACAGAGGACCTGCCATTTGGATAAAGGTCTTTAGGAGAGAGTCTGACAAGGAAGCGGCTGGTAAGTGTCTTTCAGCTAGCATTAAGGATCCAGTGCTGTCATCTTCCCTCTATCAGCAAGGGAAATGTGTGTTGTTAGAAGAAAAAAAATCTAACCTAGATCTGAAAAGGAGCCGATAACCAAAAGTGCTGAGTAAAACAAGGGCTTATCTGCCTTACGGACTGAAATGAATTCACCTTACTGTACATGAATCAGCTCAATGAAAAATGCTGCCCTTTCAAACAAGACCCAAAGAGATGATACTGCAAGGCCATTACATCCATTACTCCAAAATATACTGACAGTTACTCTGAAAGTCTGGAGCCACGTCTATTTACAATTCACAATATAAAAAGAGGAGATCCACATACTTTTGGCTCTTGCATTTTTCATTGTCTGCACTCCAGTAAAGGATGTGCCACACTTTTAAACCAGTGACTTTCATCAGTAGGTCGTGAGAGGACAGAACAATGACTGAATCTGATTATATGGGCACAGCAAAAGATTTTATCATTTATAATGTTATATAAAAACCTGAAAAGCAGATAGAAAGTCAAAGGCTTTCTAGTTTATATTGAGTTATCTATATTTTTTTGCCTATACTTAGGAGTATAATTGTTTAATTTAATAATTTGCACTTTATTTTTCTATGTGCAATGACCGAATTGTACATGTAGAGGATAGAAAAGCGCAAAGACTCATGGGACTGTTAATATTTGACTTGAAATCCTTAATTTATCAGTGTTGTGATCATTAATTCATCTATGCTGTGTTCAGACCCAAATTCTTGTGGCAATTTATGACTTCCAGTTAGTGTTCACAGTTAGCTATGTTGTTCAACCAGCGCTCTGCGCGGTGTATGGCAAAAACCTTAACACATAATTTACACATAGCTTGCATTAAGTGGACTGAACATAAAATTAAGTTTTCTTATGCACTCACCGATATGTATTTTTCTTCATATTTATTATATAGCAAGACAAACACTGAGGGAACAGGTCGGTAGTGTTTACAAGGAGCTCCAGTGTCTTTCTGTATTCCTGTTGTTACTGAGCAAAAATGAGAAGACATTTTAAAATGAGTGTATAGCTTAATATTAAACAGACAATTCAGTGGGAGCTTTATGAACGTAGCCAGGAAAGCATTGACAGAAGTCAACTTTAATTTAGAATTCCCAGTTATCTCTTATCACCAGTTAAAGGGTTTGTTTACTAGAATCGAGGGACTCTGGATGTTTTTATCGCTGTTCTTATGTGTCTGGCTGGGGCTTTTAATGAAGGGGGTAGATGGTCTGTGTTTAGAGATGTGTGTTCTCTGGTAATGCCTCGGGGGTTGGAAGGGTTGGGTGGGCTAGTGAGTCCCCGTGTCTCTAAAAATACCCTCTGGGATCCCATTCAGAGGCTGAAATTTGCCCATTTGCGTGTGCGTGTGCATGACGCTGCTGCAGCCAGGCAAGCTAGAGGCTATTACTGGCCAGCAGGGTTGCTATGGCGACCAGTCGTGTCAGAGAGGAGCAACATCTGTGGGGTGTTTGTTTGTCGAGACAGGTTTTCGTCTTTCTGTCCCTCGTCTTTCTCTTTTTACTTTTTCCCCCTGTCAGTTACCGCCAGGGAAAGACTAATGCCGCCTTATGTTCAAAAGGTTCATGCAAAAGTCTCCATCTCTCATCATTAGTGCTTTCAAACACTTGTTAACATGACACTCGTATGTTGAGCTGATTTAAAAGCTCCGCTTTCTTGGGCAATAGTTTAGCTGCCTCTGCTCAATCATGCTCACAGTAGACCCTTGGGCTGTCAGTCAGGAGGGACTTGGGGACTTCTTTCACTGGGTTCACGCCAGTGGAAAGCTCACATTCTGGGGAAGCATTTAACCCCTGCTCCTTCATGCTGCCTCTCGCCTCAGCTCCCCTCTCTATATGGACATGTTCTATTTCCACAGCTCCTTTCTCCTGGCTCCCTCATCGGCAGCTCAGCGGGGCACAAATTCTTTTTTAATAGGTACATATTTGGGCAATAGGAGAAGTCCCATATTTGTGAGCAACCTACTTGCCCACCTCCCCCTTTCTTTCTATCCAGTTTTCCCTGTCTCGAGTCTTCAAAGCTTCTGTTTATTACACATTTTCTGTCTTGGTTATCCTTAATTTTTCTGTCCTCTACGATGGAGCACAATAAGGAAAGTGGGTGTAGGGTGTGCATCTTTGGCCAACAGATGTGACAGTGCACTTCTCAAATTCAATTTGTTCTTTTGAGCATCCATTAATTTAGAGCATTTTAATCCCATTAAGGTCTCAGGTTCAGTATAGTGCTGTTTCACAGCAGTACTGCAAACAGGTTTTAATGTTTATTTATTAATCTAAGATGCTTGAGTTTATCTGAGCACATTTGAATCTTTTTCACAGACGCTGCTCAAGCATTTCTAATAGTTCAACCAGAAAATTATGTACGTATGTGTGTCCTCAGTAATCTTGACCATATTTGGGGAAACCTGGCCTTGAAGAGCCCTCTTCTTGTGTGTGTGACAGGGCAAAGCGAACCTTTGACCTCCTAATCTGGTCTAAATGAGACCTTCATACAAACATACACGCATGTGCACACACACAAACACACACACACACACACATATACGCAGCACAGCTGAGGAGTGAGTTTGTGATGTAACAGTCATTTTTGGAATAATGTGGTATTTTCACTCTGCAAGCGTCCCTCTGCAAAGGCCAGTTACCTAACATTCATCCCCAAATTAACAGGCTCCTGCCTCCATCACCTCAGAGTGATACAGCAATCCATTTATGCCAAGATTAGACTAAGCCGTGTTTCATTCTGGTTGTGTCCCCAAATGCCTCCAGTTGTATTTTAATATGGATATCATCCCCAAAGTACCTCTTCAGTGATAACTAATTCAATTAGGGGCTGACACTGCTCTGTATTAATATGAACCCAATGCTTGTGTTACTTCCAGCAGCACATTGTATGAAAGGTACTCATTAGAACTATGGCATTTTAATTACATTTTAAATATTTTGTCTGTGTTTTCACAGTAATTACTTTTTAAATTAAATGCATAGTCTTGTCTCTCTAATGCCAGTATATACTAGTATATTTCTATTATTAACCAGACACAGATACCATCTCCTCACCATCACCTCTTGAAAGATGGTCTTTTCCATATTCCATTTGGGGGTTCAGTTTCACATATTCATCACTCTGCAAAGACTGAGGATTTCTAGTTATATTTTTAGACTCCATTTCCATCATAGCACTTTTCCTTTACAAAGCTTCTTCAAAACATCACTGAAATACGGATCGCCCTTCCTGCATTGCCTCAGTTGTTAGTCTGGTATTGTTTTGCTCTCTTATAATTTGTCTTCTTCAATTAACGTCCTTGTTAAATTTCTTGTGCACCGGTTACAGCAGACCAAATAATATGTGAGACTCATATTTATGTTCTGTCTATAGATGGCTAGGAAAGTGAGTGTGTCCAGCGAGTCGTGCCTCATTTTTAAGTTTGGATTAAGTGTGCTAATGTGTCAGCCAGGCCCCTCTACCTCACCGCATTCAGGGAACTTCCTGACACACAAACACTTATACATGCACACACACAGACAAACAAACAGTACTCTAAATGTCTGTGATTAAGATTCTTGATAACCCCGGGGCCAGCCCTCACCTCTCTCTCAATTCCTGTCCTCCCTTCTGCTCTTTATTTCCCTTTGAGAGGCCTTAGTGTTCCTTCAATGAGGGTTGTCATAGGCCCTGAGGTCAACAGACTCTGGTTCTCCTTTTCTCTCACACACAAAACACACACTAATATCCACACAAAGGCTTTAGGCTGTCATTTATGAGGTGGATGCTATGTCCATTAGAATGTGTTAATTTTTCATGTAAGTTGGTTGGCAGAGGGGTGGATATGGATGACTATATAGAGCATTATCTGTCTGCTTTGAGTATGAACAGTGGAAAGTGAGCTGATGAAGGCTTTCTCACTGCTTGTATTTCTTGCGGGAAAGTCTTGCTGTTATTGTGTGTGTATGTGCACACACGCGTGCATGCATGCGTGCTCTGTAGGACCACAGTTGGGTGTTGTATTCAGTGTGTGTGACTGAAAGACAGCCAGTTTCCATCACAGGCTGAAGTCTGATTATGTAAGCCGGGACTGAGAAGCATGAGTGAGCAGTGTGATCCTCAACTATAAAAGGCAAAGAAGATGGGTAAAAGAGGGTCATTTGGTGTGGAAAAAGACATTCTTCCCTTCAACAGCATAATACTTCTTTAGCTACAGTCCCAGAGAAACAAATGTTGATTACAGTTTTTTATATGCGCTGCCCAAGAAAAGCATACATCAGTAATCTGACACTAGAGAGTTAATTTCTTCTCTCATTCACATGCAGTCACAGTGGCCCTCACCAGTTTTGTTTTCTTTAGAAAGATTGAGGTGATAAGATAGCGTTACCTTGGAATTCTTAATCGGAGCAGCTATTTGGAATCAAAGTGTAATTCACAGAATATAATTATAATGATAATGATGGGCTCATTAGAATAGGCAGGTTGAACCTGTTGAGAGTGCCTGAATCTTTTAAAAAAAAAACGATATCAATACTTGGTGCCAGCATATCCATAATCATCTCCCAAATGGAAGCAAGCAGCAGTTCTTGTCTTAATGATAAGTCTGGGGGATGAAAGCAAACCTTTTCAGTGTGAAGAAATCTATCTGAGGTTTATTTAAAATGTGCAGTCCACTCATGTTTAATGAAGTATGGAAGGAGCCTGTAATGCGTTAAAGAGAGGCCACTTGGTCATTATTTCTTTGTATGTTACGAAAGAAAAAATGAAAAGTGGTTTCTTGCATTTGGATGCCCACTTTATCCATGACAGTCTGGATATTTAAACTCAAAAGTCTTTTCATCACAACCGTACCTATCTACAGTAACCTGAGAGATAACACTATCTTCTAGTACTTTCCTGTTAGTAACTCTTCAGGCTAAGAGGACTAAGTGGGTTTAAGAAAACAAACTTAAACACTCATGAGGCAACACATTGACACTGCTTACTTAAAAAGTCAAACAAGCCTAGTCAAATACAGACACACACATGAAGTCACGCACACTGCCGGAGATGCAGCAGAAGCCTCAGTTAGCACTCATGAATTGAGCAAAGTAGAACCCAAATGTGGATCAGTTGAAAGGAGTAAAAAGGGAATTTCAGTGCTTATTAGTGGTGGGTTACACCATTCAGCTTTTCCGTTCACTCCTCTATTCACTCCTTCATCAGCCGTTAGTTCTCCTTTCTCAGCTTGTTACTTGCATGTCAGGTTTTGTGCGGTAACATGCAGATGGCATACTACACAGAGCTGCAGTTGGACATGGTAAGGTGTGATAGCCTGTGAAATTAAAGATTCTACACAATTTATACACAAGTCAAAACACGCACACCACATCTAGTTCCTTTCTGTAGTAGTACAATTTTTTAGTAAACACTGCCCCCTCTATATCACCCTATTGTTAATGAAGTGTAAAAACAGACACAGGTATTATTATTAACATTGATTTCACTCCTACAAGCTGCTTGCTAAAAGAAAAGAGGTCCTGCTGGTGTAATAAAACAATGAGTTCCAGGTCTCCCATTGAATTAAAGACTGCTTCTATCTAGTGTAAACAGTCACATTTGTATGATATTGTTCTGTGGCTCACAGCGTGACCGCAGCATGCCTGATGCGTGCAGCAAACTCTGGGCAAACATGAGCGAGACTCAGTCTGATGGTCTCATGGTAAAGCGATTAAACAAACCTACCAGAATATTGCCCGTCTGTGATACTAAATGAATGTTAGAGACGTCATCTCTACAACAGATGCTTCAGAGCAGCAACCTGCTGCAGTTTGTTCCCACTGTTTGAATAATGCTCTTCTTTTTCTGTATACTCTGGTTGGTGATAGTTTGGCCACTGTCACACAGATGTTTTTTTTTCTGGTCTTCTTCCAGTTTTCTTTTTTTATGTTCATGCTCTGTTGTCTTATATTAGTACAAGTACAGTTGCAATATGATATTTCTGTATTTTTCAGATCTTATTTTATTTTGTGTATTTGTGTGTTATCCAGCAAATGTGGCGCAAATGTTTCAAGATTAAATGAAATGGGTTTTCATCATGCAGTGCAAGGAAAGAAGTGCAAATCTTGTTGGGAATTGCATCTGACCAGTGGCTCTGCGGTTACTGTTACTAAATAATATGCTCCAAACACCAGGGTGCTGTAAAATAATTACAGACAGTGTTTGGGCACATATCAGACTAGTCTGGTGCAAAAAAATGGAATACTAGATCTCATGCTCTCTCCAAACAGAAGTAGGGAGCAATCACATGCATCATAACTTTGTTAAAAATTGAAAATGTAGAGGTAGCCTAGATCATTAGACACAGGAATTGCTGTCAATATTCATCATCAACAACAAAATAATTGCTTACTTAACTTGCTTGCAACATGTTGCGCATATATATAACCAAAGGTGACAATAGCAGCATATGTGAGATTTGACTGCTATCCCTTCCCATGTTTGCATTGTGTGCTGTTTATGCTGTGTGTCCCTGTTTGTGTTGACTCACAGGGCTAAAGAGAGAATAAATACATGGAAAAGTGTCAGAGTTCTGAATGTATGAATGACTGTAATGCATTTTCATTATATTATTCTATTACATATTGTATTATTGCAATCAACACTGAACTAGTCTGGAAAAGATAGCTCAGGGATGACTACTGTACTTAAAAAAGCAGCAGAATTAATAAGTTGTTTATATTCTTCTGTGAACATGGAGCTTATTGTGCTCTAACAAAGATGCTTTTTTTTGTGTTACAGTCCTAGAAGGTGATTGTCAGACCTATTAAACTGATGAAGGTTCTCTCTGGTTTTTGGTAATACTGGGATTTGAACAAAATAGGCAGGAAGAAAATTGTTCTCAGTGGCAGGGGATTTGTTTTCCAGTGAGTCAGTCCAGGTGAGTGGTTTGATGTGTGTGTGTCATAAGATGGGTTTACCCTCAAGGGCAGTGATGACCCTAATAGTGAGAGAGGAAAATTGATGGTATTGCTGAAGAAGAGGTGGTGTAAGATGCACACACAACAGCTTCAGACACCATTGAGAAGTAGTTGTTTTCGTTGCACTCTTGCTCTTGCAGTGTCGTGTCTGCATGGTGATAACAAATACTGTAGATGACCACACGGACCCTCGCATTCGCCCTTTAATGACGAAATTTGCATTACTCTAGAGTCTGTATACCTTTTTGTCACCTTCTTTATGTAGGCTTTCTTCATTACTTCATTTCTTCCTGATCAAAATAACACTGGGGTAAATAGATTTGTTTAGTGCTTAATAAGCAGTGCCAGATCCAAAATGCTACCAAAACCAGACAAAAGAACATGCACACCGTCACTTTAAGAGTCTCAAAGCTGCAAGACAAGGTAAATATCCTAGAGAAATATGTAAGAGGACATGGTATCACTCTGTGATATGTACAGTTTAGATTAGAGACCAGGATGCCACAGTGAGTCAGTAATGGAATTGTATGTACAAATGCATTAAAACAGATTTGTACATAGGCCAAGCTTTGGAAAAATATAAACCATATTCCACTACTGTGCCTGACATCAGTGTTACAGTGTGTTTGACTTTCACAGGCACATCATGCAAGCAGTGTGGGTGTGTAATGGTAGCAAAAATTGAAATATATGTTACAGTGTGTGCAGGCTCAGTATGTACACAAAGCTTAGCTGCTATTTAAACAAACTTAATTCTCCTGACACTCCTGAGTTCCAAAAATCCTAGGCAAGTGAACATATTATAATTAGAAAGAATGCACATTGGATCTCCATATTGTTGTTCAGTGATGCACAACTTATACTGTGAAAGTTTCCTTTCCAGTAGACTGTTTCCCAGTATAAACAGTTTTGTCTCTCAAAGCATTAATTTCAGTCTTTAGTTTCAGGCAGTCTGTTTTCTACATTCTGGTCAGGCTGCATAAGCAAGTTTGTGTGTTGTAGTTTTACTTGTGGACCAATGCCATGCCAGCAAATTACCCAATACAGTATCAGATTCCCTCAACATAGAGGGCCAGGGTTCAGATTTTTCCTTTGTCATTGATCTGTTGTAATTGTTTAGCAGTTCCCTACTCTAGAATGGTTCTGTTTTTGTCTTTGCCATCCATCCAACTCGTGCATGTCTTTGGACTGTGGGAGGAAGCCAGAGTACCCAGACAGAACCCAGGACCTTCTTGCTGTGAGGCGAGGATAGTGTGTATGTGTGCAGAAAATGAGTTTTTGTTATTGACTACTTTTTAATTACTTAAGCCCATCCTGTTCTTACCAGAACAGGTGGGAGTGTCCAGTCATGTGAAGCTGAGAAGCTGAGGTTTTGCACCTGTTTCAGTAATATTTCTGATAAACACTGCCATTTATTTTATTTATTTATTTTTTTTGCCTAAGCACTTGTTTTTCAGAACTGATTTTTTAAAATCCCTTTTTAAATGATAACTAGATCTTGAAGCACATAACTGCTTTCTTGACCTTGACAAGCACATACTTGCCCAGCTGTTTCCACTTAGTTTTAATGAAATCTTCTCAGAACTGCGCAGTAATCTACATAGAACTCTTGAGTGACATCTGTGATGGCATATCTTTTTTCTTCTTTAAAAATACCTTCTTTAAAATACCTGGAAAGAGGTCTGATAAGCAAAAGACTTATAAAACCACCTGCTTTCATTTAGTCTACACGTACCATTCCTTAAATAGATTTGCACTCTCAGAGCAATTACAAATGGTACCTTCCACTTGCTCCTTAATATCATGGCAACAGCTGGAGGGCTCAGCATTTGATAAAGCAAAAACTTAGTCCACAGGGACATACACAAGATAGGTACATACTATAACTCTGACAACCTTGAGTCTTGACACAGAGAAACATTTTTTCTTAGCAACTACAAAAGAAAACAATGACATTAAATTAAAAAAAAAATCATCTCTGACTGAAACTGAAATCCTTTGAATACTTTTTGTCTGACATTGATGACTGTAAATTAATGCACCACAACAGTAACACCAAAACATCAGATGAAGACATGATGGAAGATCAAATGAAACATGCCTTATTAAAAATCACTGTTTCCCCCTCAGTTTCCTGCAGTTCCCCTTTGTTGTTTTTAAAGTTTTATTCATCCTGTTGTGATTATTGTTACAGCCATGACACATGCTGCTCTCTGTCTGTTGTTCACTTGTGTCCATTCAAGTGCGTCCCCAGCCAAAGCTTCCACCACTGGCTGGCTGATGTAGCTGTAGCCTAATTTTACTTTATGAGGTGTGGGACCGCTGGGTGTTACCCTAGCTGCCATTTTAGAAGAGAAGGCTGGGAACAGTGTTCCTCACGGGGCTCCTATCTATCGTAATTATCTCACTGTCAGGGGTTGGATAGGGGGCTCAGACCTCACTGACTTCCGTTAGCTTCCCATAGCTCCTCACGTGCAAAACTCACACTTCTAGGAGCTCAGTGGCCCAGTGTGTGCGCTGGCATGGCCTTATAGGACCTCAGCTGCTGCACTGCTATTGGACAGATTTCATCCCGCTGAGGAAAATGTTATCTAATGCATACTGTTGAGTGCATCGAGATCTAGGCTACCATCAGACAGGAAAGCACAGTCCAATTAGTCCAAATTAGAGATGTGAAATGTCCTATATGAATGATTTTGAATCTGCTTTACAATGTATAACATTCCCCTGAGGTCTGGTTTAGGATTCATTGGGCATCTGTATTTTCAGTCCCCCTGTAAAGATGAGTGCATCCGTGGCACACTCCACTTTTGGCCACCACAGTTGATGGAGGACTGGGTTTCATGGGGTCGCCCCTGTTTTTTGTGAATCCGTAATTGTTTTGACCTGGACGGCCTGGCTACAATATCGCCTGTAGCAGCGTGATATACAGCAGAATAGTTCAAAATAATTTGCATAAATTAAAGCTTATTAGCATGTTTTTCAAATTTTGTGGTGCGATCCGCTATAATGGTGTCTTTTGCTGAACCTGCCAGCAGCAGTGACATTAGCTCTCAGTAGGTTTTTTTTTTTTCTGAATCATTGTATTTTCAAAATGACAGCCTTCAGACATCCCAGAACCCTTGCTTCATCTGCACTTGTCATGCCAGGCCTGGACTGTAGCCCACCCAGCCGGTAGTTTTTTGTAACCCCTGTTGCTGTTGTCTGTGATCTGTGTTCCCCACATCAAAAGCAGACACCCCCCTGTTGTGCTTACCACTCTGTTCCCCCAGCCTCTGTCACTCACAGCTGTGTCACTTTTCTGTCTCTCTCTCTGCCCACCACTGTTCTGTTTTATCTCTATGCTTCTCATGCCACTCTCTCCTCATCTCTTAGATCACATCTTTCTGCCTCTCAGTGGCTGCATATCAGGCTCTTACTTGTAGTGCACTGATTTAATTTTTTTTCTCTGCCTTTCGTTTTCCCCTGTGCCTTCATATCTTTTCTCTCACACAGACTCTTTGTCTATATTTTTTCCCCATTACCCTTCTTCGGTTCCCTTCTTTGTGTGTGTGTGTGTGTGTATTCATTTAATTTTTCTATATATTAGACAATAATGGCTTAATACTGCCTGAGCTCTTAGACTATACATAGTATGTCACGTTCTCAAGTGCAGTTCTCCCTCTCAGTTTTTCTTGACACATTTGAGCTTGACGTAGGGGGAGCCTATATTTGGTGGTGTCATCAACAATATTACAATTACCTCCTCCCCTCCCTGAGCTGGATGTCTTACGTGATGATACACGTGCAGGTGTGTCACATGAATGAAGCCTGATTTGCTCTCTAGTATTTGAAGAGGAGTGCAGTGCACATCCATTTGGTTTCAGGGTGCTAGATAAAAGCAGACTGAGGAAATTCATTTCTCTCATACTTTTTTTTTTTTTTTTTATCTTTGAGATATGCTCAATTTGCATTGTTCAGGCCCACCCATAGTCCCAATTTTAGCATTATGGCTGTTTTTGGGATCCAGAAGTGATGGTAGTTGGATGAGATGGTGAGTGCTAAGGTATCAGCTAATAATAGCAGGCTTGGTTAGCAATGTAAACCAATAGGATATATGGGTGTATTGCACAGACTCACATAGGTGCTTTTATTATTTGTAGGTTAACAACAGATAATAAAAACACAGGCTTCTTGGATGGGCTGTTACTACAATTAACAAGCCAGCACTCCATTTTATTTGCCAGGTAGTTGCATTAAGAATGCTCTAAACAAGCACCAACACCACAAACGGAGTTCAGAGGTCTAGTTCAGTGATTATAGTTAGCTGATTTGAACCCACCTGGGGACTACTCTTCAGTCAATAAGTAGCTCATCAGTCAAAGTAGCTACAACTCTGTAATATAAAACTTTGGCTTTAAAAAGTGTATAAATGGGTGAATTCTAAAACAAAAAACAAAAAACTGACTTCATGTACAGCTGTCATGAATGGTTAAATTAGCTATAAGCAAAAAAAATTTAATATCAGCCTGTGTTTGTATTTTTCTTGGCTCTAAAGTTGCACATTTGGTGCTAGTCTTAACTGGCCAATTAAGGAACTGCAGTTTTTGGCACATGGGTGTGGGCTTCATTTCTCAGACCTGGAGGTTCCAGCTTGGTCCCACGTAGGGGTTTTCCACTGATGCCGTACCCCCATATTCCCTTTGCTTGTCTTGTTTATGCTGCCTCACTATTCATTACAGCTACAAAGCAGTGTGGCATAATGAGACTGCTTGTAGTGTATCTTTACACCTTTATAACGACGAGAAAGACACACACAATCCAAAAAAGTGAAGGCTGGGTGCCGGGCCAAAAACACGCAAACAAGGAAGAAAAAAGGTCCGCACATCAGCAAGGCTCTTTCTTTTGAATTGTCAGTAACCGAACCATTCAACAAAGTGAATGTGATTATGGAACAAGAATAATGATATTTAATTGTTTTATTTCATGAATTAGCCATTTATGAATCATACTACCAAATGTGAAAGCCCAAACCTCATTGTCAAGAATTCCATGTGAGTGTGAGGGTGTGCCTTAAATCTCTCCTAAATCCTAAATAATATATATTTTTCCCAAATTGGTCTTTTGGAGCTTGTTTTTGGTTGGTTGCTATATATGTAATATCTCTCTCTCTCTCTCTCTCTCTCTCTCTCTCTCTCTCTCTCTCTCTCTCTCTCTCTCTCTCTCTCTCTCTCTCTCTCTCTCTCTCTCTCTCTCTCTCTCTCTCTCTCTCTCTCTCTCTCTCTCTCTCTCTCTCTCTCTCTCTCTCTCTCTCTCTCTCTCTCTCTCTCTCTCTCTCTCTCTCTCTCTCTCTCTCTCTCAAATATACTTTTTGTGTCTCTCTTCTTGTCTCAGACTTGTAAGCAGCCATGACGAAGTCCTACGAATTCAACTGGCAGAAACACCTGCCTGAGTTCATGCAGGAAGGCTCATCTTTCGACAGGTTTGATGAGGTAAATATGACATATTGATAAAAATAAAAAGCCTCTTAAGTTTAGTTTCCTCAGGTGGTGGTGGAGGTGGTGAAGGTTTAGCCAATGCTAAGCTCTCTGAGTTTGTAAGTGTCCCCTGCTGATACTGACAGATTTCTTTGCTCTGCCTTGTTATCATCCTGCACCTTAATGACTGTGCCTGGCTCAGTCATTACTTGGACAAATGCACACATGCACACACAGGGAGAAGCAGCTTTGTGTTGTTTTTATGCACTTATAATAGCAAGCCTTAAAACAAGTCTTCACCTCAAAATTTAATGATTTACATGATATGGTCTTGCTTCTATCCCTGTGACCACCCAATCCCAGGCCACACCAAAAAAAAGGGGTCCACAGTGCTGTCTGTGTAAACAGATTTATGTCCCCACACCATGAGTAATACAAGCACATGCACACAAAACAGAGGCCTCTCTTTATAACCTGATGCGTCATTGGTGTAGTCAGAGTTCCAGCTGTAGACAGGCCACATTGATCAGGCTCATTAAGGTGCTTTGGCTTGGCGACTGCTTGTCCACAACACGTCCACTGAAGGTCTTAAACCAGCAGACTATAAGAAATTATACACATGGTAGAAAAGGTTTGGAATTCTCAGGATTTCAAAAAAAATGGTCGATGTGTACCTTGCCTCAATCACGAGTTTTAAGACCTTATAAAAATTATAGAGATGCACAAAGCTGGGAAATGATACAAAACCTTTTTTAAATGCCTGAGTGTTCACCAGTACACAATTCCTCCTCAAGACGAGCAAATTTGGGACTGCTTCTGCACTTTCAGTGATTTGGTGTGCTGCAAAGGTCACACCTGGATGAATTGCAACTATTGAGTTAACAGTGAATTGGAAGTTTTACAGGAGAATGTCAGGCCATGCCCTGAAGCTGAGGAGATGTTGGGTGATGGAACGAGACAGTCATCCAAAGACAAGAATGTTTGGAGAAAATGGAGATTGATGTTTTGGAATGGTAGAGTCAGAGTCCTGACGGCCAGATGCCTAGAAGAGTTTATTGAAACCAATGCCATTACCACTTCTGCTTATAGGTGCAGTTCTTTATTAACTTACCGAATACGGATCAGTTATTTTTTGTGGGGGTGGGAAGTAGGTCTGTGTTATTCTCTCTGAATCCGAACACAGTGTAGAAACAGCTTGCATATACAATCATTGTTTTATTATGTGCCACTATGAGAAAAACTTACCAGTACTGATAAAAGAAAACAATAGGCTTGGAGGCTTTTTATTACTGGTTCTCAATTCCCATGCCTAAATATGCTGTAGCAAAACATAAAGAGGGATTTTCAATCAAGACGTCCCAGAGAAATTAATGGATTGAAACAGTGTCATAGAGAGGAGTGATCCAGAATTCATCCTCATTGTTGTTTAACTCATTTAAGCAGCTGCAGGAAATCTCTGATGGAGGCTGCTGCTGAAAAAGAGGGTTTTAATGAGTCATGAGAGTTCTTTCACTTTTTCAGTCAGCAGTGTGAAATAGAACTTTACTGATATAGGAATTTTAAGACCAATACTGATTCAGATATTTGGTGTTTTAAAAATCCAATATTGATATATCGACCACTTTTTGTTTCTTTTAGACAAACTAAACATTGTTATGTGTAGTTATCAGCTGGGTGTTAGCAGGGAAGTTTTTCTCCACTAGAGTGTCCACTGGTGGGCAAAATGTGCAACATCCGCATTCATGACATGGTTGGAGGGTGTTTCTCCCGTCTCTTCTTTTAATTTTATTTTCATGTGTTGACCATTATAAATACCAATAGATCGACGAACAGCTAAAATCGGCTGGTGACATCTGCCCGCTGATAAGTTGGACAGGCTCTAGTGTGAAATTTGTTATTGTGTGTTATTATTCAGATTGATTGTATTTCTGACTTACTCGCACACAGGAAGATATAAAACACCGCCACTAATAAGCAACAGAAATGTGAGCTAGAAAATATAGATATGTCATTTAAAAGCTTTCTTTTAAAAAATATCTTTTTAAAATTAAATAACAGTCAGTTGTTGCTCAATCACAGCAATAATTGATTTACTGCTTCCACTACTTGCATGCATACTACCCCGTGTATATCGTCCTGCTTTTTTTTTTTTTGCCTACATTTCCTCTGACAAACTTAATCAGGACACCTAGCTAGGACATTGGACGAGCAAAGGCAAACTGTGTCACACACACACACACACACACACACGCAGAGGCATACACATACCCCTGCACACATCAGGAAATCCCCTCAGTCCTCTCCGTTTATGTGGGCATCAGCTGGGGCAGGAGGATCCCTCTTAGGCAGAGAAAAAAGCTTGAGAGTGTGTTCAGAAAGGCATCATCAAATCCAAAGACATGTCACAGCGAGCAGTGAAACTGGGCCAGCATGCTTCTGAAGAGAGTCCTCAGTGTGTTGCTGCTGTGAATTTGAGCCAAGCTTAGACAGGACAAGGTTAGGTCTGGCCTGAATGGTAATAAGGTCAACCTCTGTCAGCCGGTTAAAATTAATAATGCCACTTGGGACATACCACTACCCTCTTAGTGCTGTATTTTTGTCATTAATGTATCATTATTCTGAACAATATCATTTCAAGCTAATGCATCTGAGGAGAAAAATATGGAGCCTTCATTCATAGATAAATTGTTATTTTGGTTGTCAGCTCATGTTCCTCGCTGCTATTATAAACATGAAGTAGCAATGTCTCTCATTTATAAAACACTGTCAGTCATACTTTGTGTCAGTGTGGACATGTTTGTGTGAGCAAAGCACTGCTGCCTGGCAATTACAAAGGATGCAGGGCACAAGCATTTCAGTGGGTAAAAAGCATATGCTAAACAGCATGGATTTTTTTTTTCCACACAAGAACAGTCTCCAGTGACTGAAGTCCCACTGAGTGACAGATGGTAGTGGCAGGTAATGTGCATGTGGGTCAGTGTGCCTGTATGTGTGTCTGTAGGAGTGCAATTCAAAGGCTTCATAGGGAACAGCTATCATTACATGGAGTCTCTCAGCACTACATATAGTTACATAAGACAGCTCTCTAAAAACAACTTGTGTCCCCAGAATGCTTTCGGTGCCATCCTGTTTATGTTCTTGAATAGAAGGAGATGTTTCCAATTTTGTATTTCACTCTTTGTTTTTCTGTTTAGCTTTACACTTTGTAGGGTGCTATGGATTTTCAATTATTGGCCTGTATCCTTTAATGAGACATTTCATATGTGTTTTTCTTCTCTGACAGTCCAGAGGAATTGATGTTAAAGGTTAAAGATATCATATGTACTCCATCATGTAAATAGCCAAAGAGCTTCCTCTTTGCGTGTGTGTGTGTGTGTGTGTGTGTGTGTGTGTGTGTATTTGTGTGTGTGTGTGTGTGTGTGTGTGTTGTGTGTCTCATTCATTATCTAACTGAATGGAAATCGATCATTTGGCTGATGTTTGGTGTCCATGGAGACTATGCAGCCTCATACTGAAAAATGAGTGAGACAGAAAACACAAGCATTTAAGTCATGGCAAAAAGAAAGCGCACCCTCTTTTAAATTCTAAGGTTTTACACATTGGGGCATAATAATAATCATCTGGTCCCTGGCAGGACTTAAAATTTGGTAAATATGACTTCAGATAAACTACAAAACATGACACATAAACTGTCATTATTTATTTAACAATGACTATGCCAAAATGCAGGAGCAGTGTGTGATAAAAGTGCACCCTTACTGCTTCCATAGGAATTAAGAGGGTAGGCAGCAGCCAGGTGCTGCTAATCAGATGCACTTGATTAAATCCTCATCAGCAAGTGTGAGCACCTCTATAAAAGCAGAGGTTTTGGCACTTTGTTGGTCTGCAGCATTCAGATGTGTGTTAATTCTGTGCCAAGGATGGAAGATCAGCAATGACTGTAACAAAGCAACTGTTGCTGCTCATCAGTCTGGGAGGTTTATTACCATTCTACAATGAGAAATATTATTTACAAAGAGGTAAAACATTTGAGATAGTTGCCAGTCTTCCCAGGAGTGGACATCCCAGCAAATTCACCCTAAGGTCAGACTGTGCAATGCTCAGAGAAACTGTAAAAAAAAACCCAAGAGCTACATCTCAGACTCTACAGGCTTCAGTTAGCATGGTAAATGTTAAAGTTCATGACGGTACAATGAGGAAAAGACTGAACAAAATGGCTTGTTTGGAAAGGTTGCAAGGAGAAAGCCTCTATTCTTAAAAAGAACATGGCAGCATGGCTTATGTTTGCAAAGTTGTAGCTTAACCAAATCACAAGACTTTTGGAACAATGTCCTTTGGACAGACAGGACCAAAGTGGAGATGTTTGGCCATAATACACAGCATCAAATTTAGTAAAAATCAAACACAACATATCAGCACAAACACCTCATACCAGTTGTTGAGCATGGTGGTGGAGGGGTGATGATTTGGATTTATTTTGCAGCCGCAGGACCTGGGCAACATGCAGTCATTGAGTCGACCATGAACTCCTCTGTATTCCAAAGTACTCAAGACTCAAATGTAAGACCATCTGTCTGACAGCTAAAGCTTGATCTAAATTAAGTCATGTAACAGGACAGTGATCCTAAGCACAGGAGCAAATCTCCAACAGAATAGCTGAAAAAGAAAAGAATCAAGGTGTCGCAATGGTCCAGTCAAAGTCCAGATCTCAACCTAATTGAAATGCAATGATGGGACTTTATGAGAGCTGTGCATAAATAAATGCCCACAATTCTCAATGAACTGAAGCAATACTGTAAAAAAGAGTGGGCCAGATTTCCTACAGAACTATTTGAGACACTGATAAAGATATACAGAAACTAATTACTTTAGCTTATTGCTGCTAAAGGTGGCTCTACAAAGTACTGAATGATGGGATGTGCTTAATTTTTTTACACACTGCTTCTGCATTTTGACTTCATTTTAATTTAATAATGCCATGCTGTAATATGTCGTGTTGCTGTTTATTTCAGGTTGAATATATCTAATTTTAAGTCCTGTATGTAAAACCTGTCAAGTGTGGCTGTGTGGCAAGCAGGATTGGACCCAAATACAGGATGTGTGAAACTGAGCTAAATTCAAATAGTTTTATTGCTGGAGGCTGGCTGCTCACAAGATACAAAAAAAAAAAACCAAAATCTCAACCAAGGCTGTCCTAAATCAAAATAACAAGTCTGGGAGAAAAAAAAGGGGGAGGGGGGGGGCACTCAACAGGAGAACACGCAGCTAGGGGAGCACATACGATACCACAACAAAGAACTAAACAACACTGAGACCTTAAATACACACACTAGGTAATCAGGGGAAAGATAGACAGCTGGGGAAGACGAGGCACAGGTGAACAAAATGACACTAATGACACGAAGGAAGTAAGACTAAACACAAAGCACACAAGACAAAGAACTGCCAAAATAAAACTGAAAGTAAACAATATAAGACGGAAACCTAAACACAACACTCAGGAAAACAGGAAGTGAAGCTAAACTCAAAACATGGGACAAGGGGCCAAGACACGGGGAGACAGACACACTGAGGAAAACAGACAGGAACACAGAGATACGGGAAGACAAGAAGAAAGGGGAAACAGCATGAAATACAATAGCTGAAACCAACAAAAGAATACAAAACTACCACAAACCAAGAATCTCAACTAAGAATGCAACAAAAACAGAACCTGTTTGGCCCAGGACCATGACAAAACCTTAGAATTGACAAAGGGTGTATTTTCTTTTTACCATGGCTTTACTTGTTTATAGCACATCATATATAATATTTGTAGATACCGCTGTTAAGCCTACACAGGGCAGATTCACTATCACTTTCTAATATTGATTTTGAAATTTAGACCCAGGATAAAAGGTCTCAAAATGATCTGATGATCTGTGTTCAGAATGAGAGGCAGGATCAATAGGCAATACACACACACACACACACACACACACACACACACACAGAAAGAATGTACAAATGCTTAGGCAGAGTTGGATTGCCATAACTAAGAACTAAGAAGTCTCCATCCATGACAGTTGGACCTTCAGCTAATTCTTCCATTACTTTTAGCTTTACTACAGTAAGCTGTGTAATACTGCCATAACTGCTGTATGTCCTAAACAGTCAAGGTTTATCTGAAACCATCTCCTTCATTGCGCTGGTTGTATCATGTAACAGTGAAGACTCTGTCAGTCCTCATTCAGAAGAAAGAGAGTCAAGCTTTTAACTTGACTTACGGCAGTCTCAATGTTTCCTAAATGGAAATAAGATTATTCTTGTGGTTTTTATGAGGGTTTTAGATGTCAGGGTAAGAGCCAAGTAACAAGCCAGCTCAGTCCTATTTGCAGCTGCGTATCTCATAGCAGCAACATCCTGAAATAATAAATCACGTGTGTATGAGTGTGTACATGAGTGTGTTACACTGTTCCCTACTGCTAATATTAGAGTGACCCAGCAGCCATCTCCTATTCTAGTTTATTTCTCTCTCATGTTTTTAGCCTTCTCAGATGCGTTTGAGTGGAGCGAACACAAACACACACACACATCTTCCAACTGATTGAATTGAGTGAAAGATTGTTTGGGTAAGATAAGGTGACCAGGGTTAGATTTCCTGCATCAACACTACTTCTGAACAGTACATGTGTGCAGTAGCATCACAGTAGCTAGGCTAATGCACGTTTAGTTCCCTTCTTCTCTCTAAAACACAGAACTGTGTTCCAGCAAGTTGATGTTTCATCCCATCCAAGCGTGTGTGTACATACTGAGTGCATTTGTGCATTCTTTGTGTAAATTTGAGTGTGTGTTCTTGGGCAGGCAGGTATATCTGGTTGTCTAATTGCATAATTCCTGTGTTTGTTAAACAGGTTGACTGTTTAATGTCTGGCTGTGTCAAATAAAACCTGTGATTAATAAAGCCTCATTACTTATGAATAATATTTTTTTTCCTTTCTGCAGGACCCGTACATCTTTGAGCCCAACTGCCACATGACAGTGGATGAGTACGGCTTTTTCATCACCTGGAAGAGTGAGGGAAAGGTACAACTTCCACATTATCACCTTTGTGTATAGGACACATGGAATAGGAAATAATGAAAGTTAAAAAAGCACACAAAAGTGAAGAGTCGGTTGTATATTTGAGTAAATAAAAACTTTATTAACAAAGCACATTAAAAATATGTACTTTATTACACCCTTAAACTATACATAAAAGATAGATTTAGCCACCGCGATTGCACCCATTGTTTATTGAAGCCTCTTTGGAAAGTATTAATATTTAGCCTGCTGCCATAATAGCAGCATAATACCACATGTTATTTAGTTGTAATAAATTGTTGCAAAATGCACCAACACTGCTGGGACTGACTCATCTTTGGAACCAGCCTCATGTGGATACTTGAGGAGCTGCAGAACGTCTGCAAATAACAGTCCATCCTGTTAATAATGCATGACACTTTTCACAGTACTCAAAGACGCTTTATTAATCACAGGTTTTATTTGACACAATTCTGATTCCCACTTTTCTTTTATATACAATGAATCTCCGTTTTGTTTTTGTAATCATTTGTACAGTTTAGAAACAATTTTTGAGGGTAATTTTTTATATGCATCGATCAACAGTTTTATCAACGCATTGCCCTCCTGTGAGAGGTATTTTCTAATCTCTAAATCGTAAAAATGTCTTAATTGCAGGTATCTGAATAAGTCGGGATTATCCAATTCAAATTCTTCTTTGAGCCTTTAAAAAGTTTTAAAATTCTTTCCCTCCACTAGGGTGCATACAGCTGTAATTCCCATCTCTCCATTTCGTAAATGTATTATCTGTTTGACTTGCTCTAAATTTTATGGACTGTGATGGCCATATCAGTATTTTACAGTCTCCTTCCATTTTATATTTATGCACTATATCCCATCATATTCTAACTGTGAAATCCACAGTGTTATTTTGTTCCAAAGGATGAGGTTTGGTTTTCTCTCCTAGGCTCATCTGTGGTTGGCACTTGCTGTAGCTGAGTTCTATACATTTCCATTTAGCATGATATTCTGAGGAACACCAATAAACAATGTATCTCAGCTGAGCTGCTAAGAAGTAGTCTTTAATATTTGGGAGAGCTAGACCTCCTCTCCCCTTCTCTAGTTGCAGGGTTTTTAATTTTATTCTAGGTTTTGTTTTCTTCCAGATAAAGTTGGAAATTTGTCTATCCCATTTTAAGAACTGAGACTCTGGGATGTCTACTGGTAATGAAAGAAATAAATAATTTAATCTTGGTAAAAGGTTCATCTTTATCACTTCTTTATCAGCTGACCCTGTCAAAAGCCTTCTCCGCATCTAGGCTGATTGACAATGTGGGGATTTTTTGTTTTTTTGACTTCATTTATAATGTGTAGCGTCCGTCTTATGTTATCTTGTGTTTGTCGACCCTTGATAAAACCTGTCTGGTCTTCATCTATCAGTTCAGGAAGAAAAGCTTCCATTTTTTTTGTTATTATTGAAGTAAATAATTTGTAGTCAACATTCAAGATGGAAATTGGTCTATAAGATTCACAATTCTCCATATTTTTACCTTCTTTTGGTAGGACAGATATGACTGCTTCTTTCCACGAGGGAGGGTTTTTAGCATTTTTAAGAGTTGAATTAAATGAATCTAATAATACAGAAGCAGAAGAAGATCTTGTACCATTCATTGGGGAAGGGCTCCTGCTTTTTTGAGTATCAGAAATTGTTTTTCTTCTAGATTTATATTCTTCCCCCTTCACCTGCCTTTTTCTGTCTCTTTTCATCTTTTGTCTCCCGCAGGAAGGTCAGGTTCTGGAGTGTTCCCTCATCAACAGTATCCGTGTTGGTGCCGTCCCAAAAGTAAGAACTCGGGAAAGACCATTTCTTCACTTCGGTCTTCACAAAATTCACACTCTCCCCGTCCAACGTTCAGTCTTTTAGTCCCACTCTGACACTCCTGGTAAAATCCAGAGAGACTGCCACTTCAGGCTATTATTCATGCCTAAATTAGCCAAGGCTACGGTAGCGTTTTCTCTCAATGTAATGACTGGTCTGGGACTCCCGGTTGAGTTTGCACTGCTGAGATTCCCTTTTGAATACCAGATTCGCATTGGGCAATAGCAGAACATAAACATGAAATATTCAGCTCATCAATATTTATACAACCCTGGGCTTCACCACAGTTTCTGTCTGAAGCCATTTCTTGCAGCTGTGGATTGTGCTTTTGACTGAGAGAGAATAGTATTGAAAAATTGCACTTTCATCCTGGTTGTCATGGGCTGTCAAAAAAAAAAAAAGCACTGGGTTAAGGAGCTCATACAACAGGATCAAAAACTCAGTGGTATAAGATGTTCTGTTTCTGTCAGTATGACTTTTCCTTATCCCATAATAGGAAACTGGTCCCAAAATAACTGTGGTGTACTGTGAATTATTACAGCTGGCAACCAATCAGTTCTCTATTTAGCAGTTACAGAGCCAGATATGCTCAAACCCAAACCCGCATGGTTCCTCTGTATATTAAATATTGATTCATGCAGTGTAGCCTTGACAGTGACACATTATATTGTGGTATTTAGCTTCATACCAGATAGATGAACTATGAAAGCTGTTATTGGAATATCCATGGGCATGTTGCCTTCTAATTAGGATGCAAACCAATGAAACCACTGAAAGTCAAAAGCCTAACAGGAGATTCCCAAGTCACGTGGATACTGCTGACAGCAGAATGGCTCAAGTTTGTGAGGCCACATGTACAAATTCTGCAGTCTGATAGCAGCTCATACGCTGTATACTGTTCTGTATGTTGCAGACATCTGATAGCTGGGCTTCTCCTCAGAAGCTAACATGGTTACACAAGCCTGGAGAGCTGTTTCAAGTAATCCAATGAGCAAGAAGAGATGAATGGGATTGGATGATTGCTGGCTGGGATTTTAAAGTGGCATAGCCTGTTGCCTGCTGCTGTTAATTCAATCACATAACATACAAGCATTACTATCTTCCATAGTGGCAATGGTGGCAGACAGGAAATCTGATTGAGAAGATGAGAGAGGGAGGAGTGGCGCTGTTTTTTTTTTATAGTGATAAAGTGTTTTCTCCTATCTCCTATTTAAACTTAAAGCTGTACAAATGCTTTGAAACATCTAAAGGGGTTGCTCTGTTGCTTTTTTATTCCATCTTTTGTGTGTCTTTGCTGTTTTTGTTTTTTTTTTAATGTCTAGGTCTCTGTCTTAGTATGTAATTTGACCGTCTATTTATCTATCATTTCCATACTAATCTGTTTCTTTTGCTGCTCTTTCCTCAGGACCCTAAGATCCTGTCATCATTTGAGGCCACTGGAAAAACAGAGGCAGACCTGGAGGGCTGCATCATCTGCATCTGCAGTGGTGCAGACCTGGTCAATCTCAGCTTCATGTTTATGGTGGCAGAGAACCCAGAGACAGCCAGGGTGAAGCACACACTGCCTCTATTTCTACTGCTATTAAAGATGGCTGACCTTGAGATTTCATTTGATAAGTTTTACAGTGTTGCAGTTTGGTATATTTTAGCAATATGACTTGGTAATATACCTTGGTGTATAGTGATATACCACCTGCTAATTAGTCCTGAGTGATATACACACACACAACAGACACACACAAAACACTAGAATTTCACTCAGCAAAATTGGAACCCCGACTTCTTAGATGGCTGTTAATATAATTAACCATACAGCTGTCCAAATTATTTCTCAGGTATTTGCATTAAAAATGCTCCACAAGTCTCCAGCACCTCAAACACACACATAACACAGTAGAGAGGTCCAGTTCAGTGACTCAAATAAGTGGAGGAAAGTCCTATCAAATAGCTGCTTGTGCTGGCATCCACCTGTCACTCCAAGCAGTCAGGCCTTTAACTTTAAGCCTTAGGCTTAAAAAGGTGATTCATATATATATATATATATATATATATATATATATATATATATATATATATATATATATATATATATATGAAGCATCACCTGCATAGAATTGTTATGGAGGGGTATACTACCTATAGGGAGCAAGATCGTGTTTTTGTGTCAGGTTTATTTTTTATTTCTGTTGGGAGTCTATGGGGAAAGACTCACTTTGGGCATCAGCCTCGTGTGGCCACTTAAGGAACTGCAGTTTTTGGTACTTTGGTATGTGGAGCTGATTTTTCAACACTGAAGGTTGCTGCGTATTCTCATCCAGGGGTTATCCTGTGATGGTGTCAGTCACCTGTGATCCTGCAGCCTCCACTGTTCACTCTATATGCCTACTTATTCTGTACATATTACAACTCCAGGCAGTCTGGCGCAGTGAGTCTGCTTGCAAAGAATCAACTTCTACATTGTTTCAGCTTCTTTCTCCAGCCCCCAAGGTTGCCACTCGGTAAACTCTACTTAGCACCTGTCTAAATAGTTTCAGCATTTCCACAACAGTATAGATATGAAGATTAAAAGACCACCCAGACACAACAGTTATTCAATTCAGAAACGAAAGCCAGGGTTAATATGCCAGCTCCTACACAAGGCCTTGATTCATTGAATAAATAGATGCATTTGGAATGATTCATGTTCCCACACCGCATCTCTGTTCTGTATTCCTCCTGCTGCTTTTGCTGTTGTTTTCTCTATTTTCTTGCTTGCCTTCGTCGTTCTATATTTGAAGAATGAGCCACTTGGATGAACCCCAAAAATAAACTGCTACTTTTGGCATAATATAAAAACATCACACTAAGAGAAATTAACGGTGTTTGTTTTTTTCCTTCACTGAATGGTTTAAAAAGACACCAAGCAGCAATATCTGGTTAGTCTCAATACCTTTTGACTCCTTTCTGTGGAAGGGAAGAAATTCTATTAATTTCTGTTCAATACACAGTCAATACTCCTTTGTCATTTCTATGCTAGCTTTGGTCTTTTCAAGGGCAATGCTGACAGCATGCAATATAATGAACATCACCATTTTTGTACTGCATCATTTTGGTTAAGATGAAGATGATTGCAGCTTTGTGACGAGGAAAATCTATAGAGACAAACAGTCAGCTGTCCTCTAAAGATATGAAACTAAAGGAAGAACCACTTTGTCAACTCAAGAGTCATTTCTCTTAGCCTGAGCGATGTCTGCCAGATAGCTCAGCCATACATACATATGACTTATACTTTTTGTTCATGTGAACTCACTTGCAAATAATAGTGTATGTCATTCACAGTGGTTGCCTGAGAAAAATTAAGAGGTGCCACAAAACAACAAGAATGACTGAAAGCCAACGCACTCTACTAGCCTTGATGAAAAGTCTTTTATATAATGTTTTTACAGATGTCAGTTTGTACAAAAACTCAAAATCACCAGTAGCTTTAAAACAAACTGAAAATGCCTGTTTTTTGTCAGCACAGATCTGTTATTTGGCACCGCCGCGTTGGTGTTTATTCATTTCAGGGTGTTTTTTTTTTCATCCTGATGGGTGTTATAACTGCTGTTTGTGCCACGGGGCTGCCAATGATATTCATGCAGCAGCAGCCCTCAGCAAGGAGCACAAACACAAACATGTACATTCACAGGTTATGGTACCTGAGCTTGTCCCCCACAGTCGAAAACACAGTCCCTCTTTATCTCTCTCTCTCACACACTCAGAGACAAACACACCACGACACCATCAGCACCTCCCAGCATGCAGGTGGCCCTACAGTAAGTAGCAGACCTCGAGAGATGACAGAGTTATTTACATCAGCGCACTGCTTCATGGACACCACAGGCCGAAACAGACTGCCCCTGTTGCACAAGTGATCGTGTTTAATGTTTATATAATGATACCAGTAAAAAAAATATATTGTTGTGGAAGTGGAGGAGGTGCAACACAAAGAGGGACATATATTCAGGGAGGAAAAGGACAAGAGGCTCACAAGTGTTCAGACTGTCAGGGACATTTGTGTGGATGTACAAGGCAGCATATTCATGGTACTTACAGGCCCTCTCTAGCTGTTTGTTTATCATCAATCCTTGTAGCCTTGCAACAGGTCACTGTTTATCACTGTGTGTATGTTTTTTTGTGTGTGAATAAGTGTGTGTGTTGAAGATTTTCCCATCAAGGCCCCTTTCACAAGAATGTCGATTAAGGAGCAGTTCATTTATGTGTTTATTTCCCCAAAGACATTCACCTCTAAACATAATGCACACTGGATGGTCTTTTGGGTGTCGGGAGTGTGTGTGTGTCCTGAATACTTGTGCTTGTTTGCTTGCAGAAGTGGATTGAGGGTTTGAGGTCAGTGATTCACAATGTTAAGGCCAACAACGTCTGTCCAATGACATGCCTCAAGAAACAGTGAGTATATTTCACAGCACACTTCAACTTGTAGTAACCTAGCTGTATCCCTTCTTCACTAAAACGCCGGAATCTTCCTTCCTGTTTTTGTTTAGTTGGATGAGAATGTGTTTCCTGACCAACGTGAATGGGAAGATTCCTGTAAGAGGGTAAGAGCACATTTATGGGATGTACCATTCCTACGCAGAACCCATTCACTCATCTTCACTTCACCTTCTTTTTCTGTTTTTTGTTTTGTTTTGTTTTTATAGCATCACACGGACATTTGCGTCAGGGAAGACAGAGAAGGGGATCTTTCAGGCTCTGAAGGATCTGGGTCTTCCTAGTGGAAAGGTACAGTAAGACAAAACTGGAAGTCAGATGTATCTGTCCAGTTTGTTGTGCTAAAACTGTAAGGATACAACTCTCTCACTTACCTTCCACAGAACGATGAGATTGAACCAGCAGATTTTACCTTTGACATTTTTTACGCGCTCACACAGAAGATCTGCCCTCGCACAGACATAGAAGAACTCTTCAAGAAAATGTACGTTTTTCATCTTGTCCATTCTCTTTTTTTTGTAATTGTTTTATACCTTAGAAATAATAATATGTTCTCTGAATACACACTTAAGAGTATTACCCTTGCATTGTATTGTACCTGTGTTACCTTGTGCCTGAGCAGAACAATGATATCCACTGTTTAAATATTCCCCAAGTAAGAGCTGCTGCATCATGTTGGAAATAATCAGGACAAATGTTTCTGTGCCTGCTGCACTAACTATGTCTGGACAGCCTAACCTGCTTCCACTGTTCAACATTAATTATGTCCAACCTAATGACAACAGTCAAAGAAGAGTGATGATTAACAAGATACTACTAAATGCGTAACTGTAAAGACTGCTTTCTAATTTTAACGGACTGACTGTGTGAATGACTGTGACGGTTTCAGTTTTAAAGAGCTTAACATTTTGTTTTGTTTTGTTTTCTAATTAATTTCTCTGCAGCAATGGGAGCAAAAGTGATTATTTAACTGTAGACCAGTTAGTCAGCTTTCTGAATGAAGTAAGCTCTTTATCATTCATTAACTTCTCTGTGTATTTAGCTTGCGCGTGCCCTTCCCTGCAGTTCCCCCGCTCTCACTCCCATCCTGCTGTGGGGTAGAAGTCGCCCTCCAGGCCCGACTGCACAGTAGTCCACCTTCATCAGATTGGATGGACACGATATTTAACTTTGAGTCAGCCTGCAAGGGCATCTTCAACCAGCTCCCTTATTCTGCATGCCCACCATCATCCCATTCCCCATGTTCTCCCTACTGTGGCTTGCCTCCCCGCGTCTTGATTGGTGTTGCTGTAGCAACGGGAGGGTCGAGGTTTCCATCCTGTTGTTTCCTGCTTGGTTCATCTCGTTTCCCGCTGTGCGTATATGTGTTCTGTGGCTGTGTTCCTTTGTGTGGCTGAATACCTAGTCCTGCTGCTGTGCAGTCACGTGTTTGCGCTGCTTCATGCTTTGGGCTCTGCAATCAGATTAATCTCCACCTGGCTGTGTGAGTGGGCAGTGATACTTTCATGATGTTTGGATGCTGTTGTTTTGTTAAAGCTACCTTGACTCTCTCAAACACATATGATTCTTTGCTTTAAAGCAACATTTAATCACTTCGCCTGTTAGTGCGCAGAATAATCCCTTTGAGAAAACCTGTTGAAATCAGTGCTTTTAGTGCTTCCTATCAAAATGTTAAGTGTATGTGTACACACTAATTATGTATAGATAATTTTTTTAAATAGTAAGTGATAAAAGGCAATCATATAGTTCTCCTGAGTTCAGTATCTTTCACCAGGCATAACAAATTGAGAGTGTAAACATATTGTAATAAGTTTGCCCCTATTGTGTGTCAGTGCAAGATGTGTTTGTGTGAAATTAGATTTGTGCTGGGAAATTACTGCAGATGATAAATAGGGGAATGACTGCATTTGTGTTTTGCTTCACAGAACCAGCGTGACCCAAGGTTAAATGAGATTCTCTTTCCATTCTACGATCCCAAGAGAGCCATGCAGATCATTGAGAAATATGAGAGAGATGACGATCTGAAGAAGAAAGGTAAAAGAGGAGTGTGGACAAACCAGAGGGAGAGAGAGATAGTTTAGGCTGGTGCTGCCATCTGCCTGTGTTACCTTGAAGTTGCAGCTTGTCAAACCAGATGATTGGCCCATTTTCTAAATATTTGTCAAGCCTTTTTTTTTTCTTCCTGTCATGACAAAATAGTTGTATATATAGTACTACTGCTTAATGAATACACACTTAAATACCCAAAAGAATATGCTGTATTTTAACCTCAAGAAGCTGTTATTTTGACATGACCACATAGGGATGAGTGGCCTAAAATTTTCACAGCTTGTGCTGTATTCAAAGTTAGCAATTATGAACAATTTATGTATTAATATAATAGTTAATGATAAAAGCCATTTATAAAATCCTCTTTGCAGGCATAACTAATTATGGAAATGTACAAATGCAAGTGGTTAAGCACTCAATCAAGTAGAAGCAGTTCAGTTTATTTAATTCACAAATACGAAATCCTGTTTTTCAGTGTTTTACACCATTTTCACCACTAAGCAATATACACCATCATGGTTACCACCTAGTTCATCATTTAACAAATTAATATGTTCCCACTAAGTTCCACCCTTCTTGTCCCTTCCTCTTCAGGTTGCATGTCCAGTGATGGATTCTGTCGGTACCTTATGTCAGATGAAAATGCTCCAGTGTTCCTGGACCGGCTGGAGCTGTACCAAGATATGGACCAGTCGCTGGCTCATTACTTCATCAGCTCCTCCCATAACACATACTTGACAGGCCGACAGTTTGGAGGGAAGTCCTCAGTAGAGATGTACCGGCAGGTCCTGCTGGCTGGATGCAGGTATGTTAGTGTGTGTTAATATGGTGTATTCAGATGGGTTGACAGACACATGTACCATTTATGGTTAGGTTTATCTGGCAAAATAGCATCTGGATATGCTTAAGCTCAGTTATAGATTTTACAGTTTGTAGGCAGTGATATTTCTGTGTGCTTTGCATTAGATGTGTGGAGCTGGACTGCTGGGATGGGAAGGGCGAGGACCAAGAACCCATAATTACTCACGGCAAGGCCATGTGCACAGATATTCTATTCAAGGTGAACACACCCAACAATACTTTTTTTTTTTTTTAAAAACGCATTCATCAGTCTTTCTGTTCCTGCCTTAATGTTATTTCATGATGTATGACTGCTCCCTTGTGTGGAAAGTTAGATTGTGCATCTTTGATGGCTTCCTTTGGTTTTTTCTCACACTTTGTTTTTCTTCTCTTGCCACAGGATGTTATCCAAGCGATTAAGGAGACAGCATTTGTCACATCAGACTACCCTGTTATTTTATCCTTTGAAAATCACTGCAGGTACATGTGCAATCAGTAAACGTCTATTGCATAAGTATTGCATTTTTGGATGTTTTGCATACATTTATATTTCATACATATTTATTATGGAGACACAATACACTGTATGTGTGTTTTTATGTGTGTGTGTGTGTGTGTGTGTTACTTAGTAAACCTCAGCAGTACAAGATGGCCAAGTACTGCGAGGAAATCTTTGGTGACCTCCTCCTCAAACAGGCTCTGGAAAACTCTCCGGTAAGTTCTCTCTTTCTGATGTACAATGTTTCTTAAAATTCACTCAAATTGGGTTATACTCATATTTACTTAAGTGTAAAAGTTCTTTTCTCTTTGGAAGATCGAACCTGGGCGTCCCTTACCTTCTCCAAATGACCTCAAGCGGAAAATCCTCATCAAAAACAAACGCTTGAAACCTGAAGTTGAACAGAGTATGTATACAGCACAGTCTGTGGATTTGTTAAGCATCTTTTATGTGATTTTCTGAGGAGAAATTTTTGTGTGTCTGTGTTAAAAAAAATTTATGTGTATGTGTGCAATACAGAGCAGCTCGAGGCCTTCAAGAAACACATGGAAGCAGGAGAGACCAACACCCCTGCTATCATTATGGGAGAGGAGAATGAAGACGACACAGAGAACGGTCAGATATCTGACAGTCTATGTGTATTTAAACAGGGTAAATGATACTAATTTATGTGTCAGGGTCTCAACATCAAGTATAAACACTCCTTAAAGTAAACGCACCAAGGCATAAGAAAAATGTTAATGTTTGGGGGGAAAAAATCTGCTTTGGTATTGATTTCTGTGCTGTTCTGTATATGCGAGCGTAGGTGAAAAAGAGGCAGAGGATAAGGATTTGAATTCAGAGGCCCCCAGCAGTGTGTCAGAAGCAACCAGCGAGAAAGAATCCAACAGTGTTTCTCAGAGTAATGCTGTCAGCTTGAGAAAAGATGAAGAACAAAGCAACAGTATCAAGAAGGTGAGTTTGAGTGTAGACTAACTACTAAAATGAATCTGTTGACACTGCAGTGTACCACTCTGGCTTGTACAGTGGTGTGAAAAAGTGTTTGCCCCCTTCCTCATTTCCTGTTTTTTTGCATGTTTGTCACACTTAAGTGTTTCGGAACATCAAACCAATTTAAACAATAGTCAAGGACAACACAAGTAAACACAAAATGCAATTTGTAAATGAAGGTGTTTATTATTAAAGGTGAAAAAAAATCCAAACCATCATGGCCCTGTGTGAAAAAGTGATTGCCCCCTAAACCTAATAACTGGTTGGGCCACCCTTAGCAGCAACAACTGCAACCAAGCGTTTGCGATAACTTGCAATGAGGCTTTTACAGCGTTCTGGAGGAATTTTGGCCCACTCATCTTTGCAGAATTGTCCTAATTCAGTTACATTAGAGGGTTTTCGAGCATGAACGGCCTTTTTAAGGTCATACCACAACATCTCAATAGGATTCAGGTCAGGACTTTGGCTAGGCCACTCCAAAGTCTTCATTTTGTTTTTCTTCAGCCATTCAGTGGTGGACTTGCTGGTGTGTTTAGGATCATTGTCCTGCTGCAGAACCCAAGTTCGTTTCAGCTCGAGTACACGAACAGATGGTCGGACATTCTCCTTCAGGATCTCTTGGTAGACAGCAGAATTCATAGTTCCATTTATCACAGCAAGTCTTCCAGGTCCTGACGCAGCAAAACAGCCCCAGACCATCACACTACCACCACCATATTTTACTGTTGGTATAATGTTCTTTTTCTGAAATGCAGTGTTCCTTTTACGCCAGATGTAATGGGACACACACCTTCCAAAGAGTTCCACTTTTGTCTCATCGGTCCACAGAATGTTTTCCCAAAAGTCTTGGGGATCATCAAGATGTGTTTTGGAAAAATTGAGACGAGCTTTAATGTTCTTTTTGCTCAGCAGTGGTTTTCTCCTTGGAACTCTGCCATGCAGGCCATTTTTGCCCAGTCTTTTTCTGATGGTGGAGGCATGAACGCTGACCTTAACTGGGGCAAGTGAGGCCTGCAGTTCTTTGGACGTTGTTGTGGGGTCTTTTGTGACCTCTTGGATGAGTCGTCGCTGCGCTCTTGGGGTAATTTTGGGCGGCCGGCCACTCCTGGGAAGGTTCACCACTGTTCCATGTCTTCGCCATTTGTGGATAATGGCTCCCACTGTGGTTCGCTGGATTCCCAAAGCTTTGGAAATGGCTTTTTAACCCTTTCCAGACTGATATATCTCAATTACTTTCTTTCTCAATTGTTCCTGAATTTCTTTGGATCTCGGCATGATGTGTAGCTTTTAAGGATCTTCTGGTGGACCTTACTGTGTCAGGCAGCTCCTATTTAAGTGATGTCTTGATTGAGAACAGGTGTGGCAATAATCAGGCCTGGGTGTGGCTAGAGAAATTGAACTCAGGTGTGAAAAACCACAGTTATAGTATGTTTTAACAAGGGGGGCAATCACTTTTTCACACAGGGCCATGATGGTTTGGATTTTTTTTCACCTTTAATAATAAACACCTTCATTTACAAATTGCATTTTGTGTTTACTTGTGTTGTCCTTGACTATTGTTTAAATTGGTTTGATGTTCCGAAACACTTAAGTGCGACAAACATGCAAAAAAACAGGAAATGAGGAAGGGGGCAAACACTTTTTCACACCACTGTATACCAGGAAAGAAAAGTGTATTTGGGACACGAATATGCCCTGGAGGTCCTCAAGAAGCAAAGAAATTATTAAGAAAGAGAGGAAACTATGCTTCCAAACTCTGTTCCCTGGGAGACTGAGAGTTTTCTATGAGGGAGAGGCGTTTCTTTACAATTCAGTGGAAGAAGCCACCAAGGATATGGTGAGAAGAGGGTTCCCGGTAATCGAGAGCAAGTCCCCGGAGGACCCCATCAATAAAATCATTGCACTGATGTGGTGCACACCAGGAGCTTCGAAATTGATGGGCCAACCGGCAGAAACCCAGCAGCAGGCATACAAAGAAAAACTGGTCACTTTCAGAAGGGACTAACAAAGAGATGCTCACTGTGCGGGCAAAACATCCCATCATACTGTGAGGTAACAACATTACAAAAGCTTCTCTTTTCATAACATTACGCTATGTCCGCTAATCCACTATAGAAACAGTATCAGTGACTATAGGATCGAGTCAGAACACACAGTGGAGACAAATATACAAATGACCCTTTGTGATGATGTCTTAAACAGAGACATCAAACAGAGATGAGCCAACAATCACATTATTGTGCATCTGTGACTGCTAGACAATAGTGATCACGCAATGCTACTTAGAAGATTCTTTAATGCTACGGCAAAAGTATACTTGTTTTGCACACATTGGACTGGGATCTGCTAGGATGTGCTAATGAAGGCATAAACCACTTTACAGTTGTAAAAGAAGGTCCTCTACGAGCAGTGCAGTGCAGGGAACTTCCCTTGGAACCGACACACCATCATAGTTCCTTCAAGGTCACAAGAGAGACCTCAGAACAATAAGACCTTCTGATATTTAAGTGTTTTATGAGTCACTGTTCTATGTTCTACATGTTCTTTCTATATTTGAGTAGTGCAGGAGGTTTTTCACAAACATGTCCACCATAGCAATTATATAATGGAGAAACAGGTAACTGCAGTCACTCTAGTATCTTATAATCGATACAGCATAGTATCGTGATGTTTTGTGTGGCAACACTGTATCAATACAGGGACACCAAATGTAGATGTTCTATTAAATAAATGAAAAAATACTACAAAGAGGGTTCATCTCATTGAACCAAAATCCCGAGATGTTACTTGTGCAAACTTACATTAACCAAACTCAACCAAAAAAAACATCCTACACTTGACACACTCAGCTTTACAAAGCTACCTCCTAATTCAGACCAAGCTAATGGCTCAGTCACACAAGTAAAAATAGGACAATAACCTCCTTGCAGCTACAAAAAAAATCAATGGCTGCCTGGTGATTATATTGAATTTTTTTCATCTTCAGTCTGCAACCAATTGCAACTTGTGATAACTAAATGGTTGCCCACAGCTCGAAGGTGTTGCACACTCACAACCACTTTTGATCGCAAGGCACATGTTGCCTGATAGGAGGCAACTTTTCTACAAACAATCGCAGTCTGACTTGGGCCAACTGCAGTCACTCTCAGAGAGATTTCAGGCTGAAGGTTTGCAAATAATTGCTATTTATAAAGACATGTTGCCACGAGTCTGAAAGAATCTTTGTCAACTCGAGGGGACTCGCCTCAACTGGATGCCAGCTGGTTGTATTCTGGTTATATTTCTATTGAACAGGAAAGTTGCTAAATGTGAATTTCTGTTAAATATGAATTTCTCTCTATGTAGACAGCAACAGATATGTGATTTTCAATGATTTATCACAGTTAAGTTATATATTATCAGAAACAGATTGCATGTAATTGCCAACTTGACCCCATTCAATCACAGACTGACAGACTGATAGCAGACTGTCTTATGGCAATATTTATGGCAGGTTTTAGTGACACTGTTGGTATGCTTGAAAATGAGGATATTTTGATATATTTAAGGTGCCCAGATATTTTTGTTAATTACAGTTCAATCAAAATACGGAGCGCTAAACGGAGAGTTAAATATGCACAAATTGTAAGCATGAACATTTAGTTACAATCCAATTCACAAGCCAAAGCTACATTTGAGTTCAGTCCCCATTAAAATCAATCCAATTCACAAGCCAAAGCTACATTTGAGTTCAGTCCCCATTAAAATCTATTATTATTGTCTGTCACAGAGAAACTCAAAATAAAGTAGGATTCAGATTCCAGCGAAGTATTTGGGGGTGAATACCCCAAAAATCTCAATAAAATCAATCAATTATGAACCTTTGATTTCAAACATTCAATCCAACCTGTCAAGATGTAACATGTTACCATGATGAAGCATTAGGTACAAGACTTTACAACTGGCAAAGTATACGTGATTATTTTAAAGCAGCATAAATTAATACTTGATATGCTACTACAGGCTATATTAGGGGACAGTGCCTTGGCCAAACACTTAAGCAACACCAACTATGGATAGAGGCCCCACTTAAAATTCGATTTTGGTGTGCTCAGGGAGAACCAAAAACAAAGAGCCCTATTGATAAACACAATGGACTGCTTATAATTCAAACTTTATTCCCAACAAAACAGATCGTAGATGTAAAAAAATGGAAGGACTTTGGTTTGGTAAACTATAGCAATTTCTATAACTCTGAAAAAGAACATGTCTTAACAAATCAAGATGTTCACAGGTTTTTACAAATTAGATATTAGTATAGAGGGAGTAATTAAAAAGGATAATTTGGACCAGGCTGGCTCAGAGATGTTCTGAAGATCTTCTTAATGGCTTATAAATCAGTCCCAGGTATTAGATATATTTCTAAACTATTCAAGAATTAAAAGGGGAAAACACAAACATTACATAAAGAAAAAATGGGAAAGAAGGGGAATTTCACATTACACTTGGAAACATGGGGAAAAATTACATAAACAACAATGGAAAAGTACATCCACTCCATCTTGGGGAGAAATTGGATGAAATAACTTGATGAGATTCTTCAGGACACTTGCATAAGGCAGTTTTTTTTAAAATAAAGAATTATGTTGTTGAAGGTCTTGTGGTGAAAAAATGCTAATCAATTCAATTCAATTCACTTCAATTTTATTTATATAGCGCCAAATCACAACAAACAGTCACCTCAAGGGGCTTTGTATTGTGGGTAAAGACCCTACAATAACACAGAGAAAACCCAACAGTCAAAACGACCCCCTATGAGCAAGCACTTGGCGACAGTGGGAAGGAAAAACTCCCTTTTAACAGGAAGAAACCTCCAGCAGAACCAGGCTCAGGGAGGGGCAGTCATCTGCTGCGACCAGTTGGGCTGAGGGGAGAGAGACAGGACAAATATTCATGTGTTTTGGCACAGTATTTGAGGAAAGCTGGCTTAAGGTAAAGACAGTCATGAAAAGAATATTCAAGGAAACGATTCCTCTTTTTTTTGACTCCGTATTTAGGTTTGAGACCAGACTCAGGTTCGTGACAAAGTAAAATGTCTCAGTTTAAGCATTTGATTTGTTTTCCATGTTCTACTGGGAATAAAAAATATGGATTTGTGAGATTTGCAAATCACTGCAATCTGTTTTATTTACATTATACACAGCAGACCAACTGTTTTTTGAGTTGGGGTTGATTTGATGAGAAATCATGGCGATCGACTTGAGAAGATACTGGCACTATAGATTCTCCTGGTCACTCAGAAAACGTGATGGGTGAGGGATGTGTATTCACTTGCTTGCAATCTCCAACCTCATTGCTATACGCTACTGATTCCTTTAAAATAGATAAGAACAGCCAATGCACAAACTTTCAGTTACTTACCAGACATCCTCTCATGATGTTGATACATAATCCAGTACAGGGCCGTATCAGTGTGAGCCCTCTGCAGTGGGAACAATACTGCATCCTCACTAACCCTCGCACACACTCTCTGGATAGCGTCGCCTTCTCGGTCGCATTCACAACCTCTCCAGCCAGTCTCAGCAGTCGACTGAGCGCTCGACCGGGCCCGAGTGCCCGTGACAGGCTACTGACAAGTAGGCGAGGATGGGGTCCAAATGGGCTGATGTCCTGCCGTGTCATGCGCAAGCAGTCATCATGATTGGGTGAAAGGGAGTTATAGGTATGGACTGATGTATGCCCTATGCCAGGGTTGAGCAGGCGGCGATAGACCAGTGGGAAGAGGTCATTGTAGAATCGACGCACAGCACTGTCCAAGGAGGAATTAGAGTCTCCAGAAAGGTGGCGTTTGATGTCACTAAACAGCTTAAACACAAAAGGGTGACAGTCGGAAGCCAGGGCGGCGTAGGCAGTGTCAAACAGAGTGCTGGTCAGATTGGATGTAAAAGAAAGAAGCAACTCAAAGTTTTCTGGAATGAGAGAGAGGAAAGAGAGAGAGGATTTTTTTTTTCCATTTGTTAGCCATGTGTACTTGTGCCAAAAATCTACGTAGCTATCAAAGCGTTAGCAAAGTTGTCTACGTAAAGTTTGTCAGTAGTCTGTTTAAGTACCCCTCATTTTGCTGACTCAAGAATGATCCAAGCAGCAGCATTTCTGTAAGGTTGCTTAGCTCGTTCATTTCCAAAAGTTAGATCGTGCACAGCTTTGTGTCAATGTGTGCAGTAATGAGTCATTCTTAATGCGAGCACTCTCACAATGGAAGAAGAAAGTCATGTTTTGTGAAATCATATATAGTAGAGTTAAGCTAAAATCACCACACACAAAAAATAACTGGCTTTGAAACTATAAGGATATTTCTGTTGGGCCCACTGACCCCACTGTACAAGTCAGAGTTTCCTCTTGCACTGGCTTCTTTGGTTATTCAGGTCTTCTTGTGGTTGGATTGCTGTCTCCTCCATGCTGGATGTCACTGGGAGCTTAACACTAAAATGCATTCAAGTCATTCTTACATATAAGATGTTGCATAATGTAAGTTTCTCTCACCACAAAGTCCATCTCTAACCGTCCTTGAACTGACTTTATCAAAAATAGCTCAAACTTAATTCATCCCAGAGCTCGTTTTCACTACCCTGTTATCTAAAGTCAGGTGATAATGAGAGGCCCAATCTCATGATCCACTGTGTTTCCTATGTCAGGCATGGTCTAATAAAGAGGACACCACCCTGCCCCTTTACAGGGGCCGTATGCCTCTGGTGTGTGACCGTGTGTCTTGATGCTTGAAACTTGCCTAGTGAAAAGGGTGATGTCAGTGCGAAGGCATCCTGACACAGACAGACAGAGAGAGAGACAGCAGGACTGGGAGGCAACTGGATGAAAGAGAGCATAAAAGAAACTTTTTTATCTCATACATACCAAGTCACTCTGTCTCTGAGCGTGCAAGTCCATATCTTAACAGCTTTGTAATTTACAATCACAGCTGCAGCCACCTGACTCCCCAAGTGACAGCAGGATATGTGGGAATTCATGAAATAACTCTCAAAGTCCTGTTTAATGCAATTATATAAGCCAACAGCAACATTTGCATCAACATGGGGGGCAGTGTAGCAGCAGTGGACCAAAGCACTGCGTGAGAACGTTTCACTTTAATGCGTTTGGATGCCCATGTTCTGGCAGAAGCAGCTCGAATGCAGAGGGCATCAAGTGACATGGCAAAATCTACTCACATGGGGTCATGTGATTAACTTTTTAACCCCTGTGATTGGACAACAGCTGCAATGTGAAAGGCAGGGCATGAGGGTCTTACAGTGCCAGGAGAAACACATGCAAGCATGCGGACACACACACACACACACACACACACACACACACACACACACACCAAAGTAATCCAGAGTGTGTAAATAGAGCCTGACTACAACCGCTCTGGGCATGTCTCAGTTTCTCCAGTGGGTTATAATCACCGCACTTAAGAGAGGAGATCCTTTGAGACTATGCTCAGCTGTTCAGGGACACTGCTATCCTGCAAAATTAACTTAATGAATTAAAGGGTTGTTTAACCAAGAACACACCAAAAAAATCCCTCATATGTCCAAAAGGATGTTGGAGTTTATTTGGACAAGTTTTAGAATAAAAAAGCTGCGAAACAAAAGAAAAAAAACTGCTCTGCTGAAATTGGTCGACACTGAGGTGTCGTAAGCACCCTGGACACCGTTTTCCAATTTTATCTTTCCCCTGAAAAAAATAAGGAGTGGAAAGAAACCGTTTGACACCTAAAATAAACACATGGGCCAAATAAAGATTGAAGAACCAGGTGTAACGATCCTATTTTAATTTATTTGCAACCCCAACAAAGCCCGAGCTGGATCGATGAAAGGCTAAATAAAGGCTGCAATTCTCACCAGGCGCTGCCAAAGAACACCAATTTTCTCCAATTTTTCAATGTTTCTTAATCGGATTCACCGCCAAAATGTGCTGACATAACTGCAGTCTTTCCAGAAAACGATACGCTATCTATTGCTTGCACATTACACTGTCTGTGGGGCTCCTTATGTCCTGGCATTAACAAGAAGACAGACTGTGCAGCAAACTAAACTTGCTTGCTGCAGTTATGGCCCACTTCGTGTATGGGTGTTTGGCATTCATTTTACCCATGGATGCTTCAGCAATGCACTGGGCATAAATAGAAGCTGAAAGCGAGCCTGGATGTATTCAGACGTGGGTGGTGGGATATGGGGGTGGGGGGCAAAACAGGTACATGTTTGCCATGTCCGTCTGCTGGTTTCATCAATTCTACCATTCTCTTTATCTCCACAATGCATGAGCGCATACACATAGAAAACACAAGGTCTCTCCAGCACACACACACACACACACATGCTCACACAAACTGGTGAATAGCGTTGAGAGACAAGTGGACAAGCAGAGTATTCTTCCTTCTATTCAGAGCAGGCCGTTAGAGACCGGCTGTTGCCCACGGCAACAACACTTTGCCGCGGATACGTACTGAATGTAAACATTCTGAGTCCCCCGCTCTCTCATTGGTCAAGAACAAAACCTGATTATTGCAGCGACAGAGACAGACAGACGGAGAAAGAGAGCGGAGAATTGTAACAAAGTTTTCCGCTGCTCCCTCTGAGAGTTTGCTCTCTCAAAGACTCAATCGAACATCAGTTGTTTGTTTGGCTAGCCACTGCGGCGCCTCACAAAATAAACTGGCCTCACACCACCACCCTGACACAAACTAGCTATTTCATGATGGACGCACAAAGTGCGAATGACGGAGGGGCTGCAGGCTCTTGACAGACTTGTTAAAGCATCAAAAACACAACTGCTATTAAAGTCATTTTGGTGGAGGCTCTTTATTTGTGCTTGTTGGTCATGAATCTAGGAGAAAATGAGCAGCTGAAACAAGAGCCCAGATTTCATGGTGAATGAGGAATGCAGATAAATACTGCAAGATTTACTTGGTTTAAATGTAGAAATATTTTCCAGCAATGTTTCAGATTTTTTTTAACTTGCCAAAATATGAAAGCTGACACAACCCAAAGACATGTTTGTTAGGTTCACTGAAGAAAAAAATAGGTGTAGGTGTGCCTGGGAGGGTGCGCGTTTGTCTGTCTCTCTGTGTTAGACCTGCAATGAACTGCTGATCTGTCCAGGGTGTACCCATGCTCTTACCTTATGACAGCTGGGATAGGCTCCAGCCCCTTGCAACCCTAACAGGATAAGTGCCAGGGAAAGTGGCAGGATGCAAAATACTGAGAAACTTTGAAAAATTACACATGTGGTGCCCAACAACCATAAAGAGAGAGAGAGAGAGACGCAGAGAGTCCTGTGAAAACTTTCTGTTTCAGAACTGTACATGTTCTCCATCTACACCTGTCTCCAACATGGTTTTCTCCTCACTAATGCATAATATAATTCTCAGACTCCTCTTTAAGTTCATTTCCCTCCCTCACCTTGGTAAGCCTTGATGTGTCCAGCAATCAGGTACTTGAGTTCGAAACTGTAAGATCGCATTCTTCTGCTGCGTTTCACCACGAACAGCTGCCATGTAGCTGTCCTCCAGTCTTACTGGTACAGCAGCTGGGCCCAGGATGGACGCACACGCGGAGAGACTCATCTGAAAGACAGAGGAAATGAACACCAAAAATGAGACCTGGGCACATCAGTGCTATTTTCCATGAGTCACAGAGAAGCTTTTTTCAACACTTGACTTATTGTGTTATGCGACTTGTCACGAATTCCCTATTGTTCATATAAATACTGATAAAAGGTCTATGTTTTGTCCACATTTTCTCATTAATAAAATCATTCAGATTAGTTTGTCGGTTAGAAAATCCGTACAGTGAGATCAATAGTTTAAAAGCATGTGGCGCACAGGACTTTGTGACCTCAAAAATTCTTTGCACAATGAGACTGGTGGGAGCCGACATGATGACATGAGCAGTGGGTGAAACTTCACCACTCACACCAATGTCCGTGTGTGTTTGTGTGTGTGTGTGTGTGTAGCAGTCTGACTTTGGCAGACTGCTGTAAACCAAGCTGTCAAGCAGCTGACTGAGATCAAGGGGTAGAGAGAGATGAGGGGAATGGACTATATGCAGCACGCGCACACGCCAAAAACAGTGCCAAACTTTGGGTCATTCAAATTAGCGCTGGCTGATAATAGAATAATTTACTGAAGAAAGCTGTCTGGTTCACTGGCAGTGGTATGTTGCATTCAATATTTGCAAATTTTGGTCAGCAGGTAAGTTGGAAGATGCCGTTTTCATCTACGTTCACCCTCTTCTTTTGCAGCAAGATTTAAAACCTGCCACAAAATAACCACACCAGAACTTACGGAGTAGGCATGATTCAGCAAACTGTTATTTTCTCACACATCTTAATGGAAGGCGCACCTGGTGAGAAACTTTCAGAGCTTTCAGCTGCATTACACTCACCTGTAGATACAGTTTAAAGTGACACAAATTTACAGTACATGAACCTTATGCAAAGCTCTTTTTCAAAGTTTAAACTGTTATTTGAAGAGCTGTTAACTACTTTTAGCGGACAATTTAGGGGAAATCTGAAGTTTAAGACGTGGAAGCAAAGACCACTGACAGGCCGGTGGGTGGGCTCTTCATGCAGTCAATTGTAGGCACATGTGTGGATGTCTTAGTAGAGGAGATGGGACTTAAATTGACATCTTCCTCAAGCTAATTCATTCAGGGTCACACCAGATCGCTGAATGCAAGAACAAGAGACACTGTTGTGTAGAGATGTTCTGCAAGATCCTGCTATGATAATTACCTATAATTAGTAGCCAATCTTTGCAAGAGATGGTTATGGTTAGTAATTACTATATTATTAACCAATGGTGATCAGCAAGTAACATTGCAGAAATATTATAGTGCCTTATTTGTGCACTCTAAAGTCAGTAGCCTAATGTAATAAGTTTGCTGATATTTCATGATTAACACATGGAGACCTTTTAAGTTAAGATAATAAATGGTCAAAAGAAAAGCAAATATCGCTGTCAGCAAGTTAATTACCTGAAATTGCATCACAATTTTGTGTTTTCTTAGGTGAACTTTTGGTAACCACTCAACAACTCGAAAAAAAAGGCACACAGGAAAATGTGACTGTATAATCCATACACAAATTCAAAAGCAAATTTATATTGAGAAAATATCCTATTTAATGGTAAGCCTTTAGGAAAACTCAACAAGTCTTTATGAATTTTTTCAACATATACATAGCTTCTCTCACCTTGAAGGGTTCTCTGCAACACAGAGATGATCCTCCCTATTTAAAATGTGGCCCCGCATGGTGGGTAGGCAGCCTGTTAGTGGGTTAAGTTTGATTCACGCCGCAGTGGAGAGCAGTTTCTATGTGCATTTACACGACATGCATTCATAAATCTCACGGCAATAAAACAGGTAGAATCAAGTCGTTATGCGGACCGGCAATGGCAGCCAATATCAAGACAAATTACATTACTCTTTCCTTTCCACAGACGCCCGTAGGCAAACGAAGTTGCCCGTTTCCACTTTGCTGCTCTGGTTTCATTTATAAAACGCTGCAAAAGCAAATGTTTTGTCTTTATAATCTCAATCTGCCAAGTAATGCATCAATAGTTGAAACATATATATATATATATATATATATATATATATATATATATATATATATATATATATATATATATATATATATATATATATATGTGTGTGTCTTTCTAAAGTAAACTACAAAATTTTAAAATGTCCCAGTAAAGTTTGATAAATATTAATAATGGGGATTGACGGACTGACCTGGTCCCGGTCTGTCTGGCACTAGTTCCACCGGGCCTATTTGGCGCATCATGTAGGCTGTCTTCACCTCATGACAGCTGTCTGCATCGGCTGATCTACAGCCAGTCTCCGGCACAAAAATGAGGTACAGCAAAATTACCCAAAACAAGTCCACGCTTTGAAAGGCTGCACGGAACATCGCAACATGTCAGTGGGAAGTTAGAGAGTCTGAAGTGGTTAATATGAATTCCTGAAAGTCCCACCGTGCAGTGTGACTGAAAACTTCATCTGCAGCCAGTGAGTCCGTGTGGAGCCCACCGTCAGACTCAGCGCCCTCCTCTCGCTCTTCCACTCCCTCTCTCGCTTCTCTTCAATTACTTAATTGGCCTGAGCGGCCCGGTGCTCCAACATTTTTATCTGATTCTGTGGCTGCCGTAAAGCACTAAAGATAAAATCCACTTAAAACTTTGCACACTTTAATGGAATCATTGTCATCACAGTCACAGAGGAATGATGACAGATTTTTCGCAGTTCGCCCGTTTCTAGGGTCATAATCCACGTGTTTGTTTGTTTTTTTCTTTTTATTGCGGGTATATCTGGCGCAGTGCACAGCAGGTGCTGCTACAAATAAGATCCAATAAACTTGAATGATTGCTGTGAGTGAAGGCGAATGAAGTCAAGTAGAAAATGGTATTTAAAGGTGGAACATGGGCGCCGCCTGCTGAGAACTTTGGGTCTAGACAGCCCAAACAGCCCCTTAAAGCAGATTTTTACACATTATGCAGACCTAGCTAATAAGCAGATAGACTTAAAAATGTGTGTTATATCCCGTCCGCTTACCATTTGTATTATATAGGAGGGCTATAGTTGGTATTAACCAATGCCATTCACAGGAATGATTTTTTTTTCTCTTGACGGGTGGAAATAGTTTGTGAATAAGGTCATTTGTCTTAAACGACCACTGGGCGCTTCACACGTATTGCTGGTTAATTTCAGTAGAAAAACCAACGATTGGCTGTGAGTAGGCCAACAAGAAAAACGCAACTTTAATTTCAGGTTTCCTGCATGTATCTTAAATTATTGGTGTTTCATGTCTCTCCGGTTTATGTATCTCACGACCAGCCTTTTCTGGGTAAAACAGCGAGAAAGGGCGGGAAAAGAACACGAAAAACAGTGCCCCGTGTGAGGCTCGAACTCACGACCTTCAGATTATGAGACTGACGCGCTGCCTACTGCGCCAACGAGGCTACACAAGCGCAATGCTCTACGATCATATACAGACCTCTACCGATGCCGGTTATCACGGTTTTAAGATCAATCGGGTTTTGTATCAACTTGCAAGATTTGACTGACTATTATCAATGTAACTACTAAGAATCTTCCCAGTAAAAAAAAAAATATATATATATATATATATATATATATATATATATATATATATTTAAATGGGTAACCTTGGATCTCAGAATTTGAAGGGCACGGTTCGAGTACATGTGTATACACGTGATTGTAGTAACACGGATAGGCAAAATATAATATTACATGGTTTATTAGTAGTAAACGTGCGTTGTCCTTAATTTAACAAACGTCACAGGTTTTTAGCGCTGTATTAGCTGCCTAACCAGCAACATTAACCAACTCATATATATTGCTAAGGTACGTCTCGTAACGTATCTGATAAGGCCAGCTATATTCATGTCCTGTAATTCGTTTTTCAGCAAGAACATTTTTGCGTAATACAGGATAAGAGCCGACAGAGCATCAACTTATTAATTAAACCAGTTCAACCAGCTCACACATATAACACAAGGTAACTGGTGTTGAAAATTAGAATAAAATTAGAGTGTAAGTAAATTTACGAGAAAAAATGGCATATTTACAAAAAAAACTAACTAAATTGGCCAGTTTCCTCTGGAAATTTTACAGCCATCGCCCGTTCACTTATTAATAGCAGTAGCGGTACTGGTAGTGTTTTGCACGTTCATTTTGATCTAATGGTTGTCTTTCCCATGGGCCCAAAACGCATCACGATAGTTGCTACGGCCCCTTTAAGTCCAATCTCCCGCGTTCCAAGTTAAGCGGAAATAGAAAGCCTTCTTTTCTCTATTTAAGCGCGCCAACAAAGACTATCGTAAGGGGGCTATCTGTACTTTAATCAGAGAATATCAGCCCGTCGGTTTTTCCGGTCCTTTTCCGCAGTCTTTACGGCCTTTCTGAAGATATGCCAGAGGAAACGTCCGCCGCGTCGAGCTCTGGGAGGTAAGAGTTGCTTGTCATTTTTCACTCAGGTCTACAATAACGTATGCAGGGAAAAACACAGCTTGTTAGCCTTTAGCTGAACAACGCGGCGAACGTAGGCGACCCTGTGTGATAGTTGTAGAATGTGAGGTATTCTAACGACACGCATGGCAAGTGACACTCGGCATAAAATAACCCTGTGGTTAGTGGTACTTAACGGCAGCTGCATACGTTGGTAATATAACTCTAACCTCGTACTGTTAAGCTAGTTGGCTAACAACTACACGATGCTAACACAGCAATGAGGCGTAGCGATTTTCGGGCATTGAGCCAGAAGTGAAAGTTTAATGTGTCGACTCTATACTTCAGTATTGGGTAACTTTGTATAAGCGTTGACTGAACTGAGGTTTAAACTATTGCAGTTCAGAGGAGAAGCCATGCTCATCGACCGCTGCTCCGGCAGACAGGTGAGTATAGTATAATATCAAAACTATTCTGCATATGGTCGTAACTCGGCATTGTTTCAATATAACTAACACGAGTTTAGTTATTTAATTGTATCTTTTATATCCCTTTTGTAGCTCAGTTGACATTATGGAAGATGCAAAGAAACTGATTGGCACAGGGAACAGGCATCTGGTGATGGGGATGTTGTTTCTGCTGTCAGTGTCTTCCAGGAGGCCTGCAGCATGCTGTGAGTAGGACACTTTCATTGACAAAAATCAGCCTGGATAATTTTTTTTTTATTTTCTTTTCTTGTAAGATTACCATTTTGGACATTTAAGCACTGTGTACATTGTGTTTAGCTTTATTATTAACTGCTGTAACAAAAGAATATCTCAACTTCTGTATGAAGTGTACGTTATTGTAAACATTTGAAATTAGCTTTAGCTTCATAACTTACCTCAAAATCTACCTTTTGATGGTGTGTTTCTCTATCAATTTAAAAATTCTCCATCTAGTGCTGAAAAATATGGTGACACTGCAGACGAGTGTGGTGAGGCCTTTTTCTTATGTGGGAAATCCCTACTGGAGCTTGCCAGGTTTGTTACATTTATTTTAAACATACTCACTAGAAGATACATCTGTGAGACTGAATCAGTTAATATTGTATCACTTTATTTTTTATTTATTTATTTTTACTCTTTCAGTGCTGTCTGAAAGAAATAATGCTCACTTGTTAGCTTATGGAATTTGTGTTCAGAGGGCAACAATTTATAGACTTGTATTCTAACCCTTCCTTCATAAGCAGCACCTCTGTTTGACTTTGGCCAATATGCTCCTGGTTTTGGTCAGGATGGAGAACACCGTCCTTGGCAATGCCCTGGAGGGAGTCCCAGAAGAAGGGGAGGAAGAGGAGCAGCCCAGCAATTCAAATGTCGAGAGTGCAGACAACCTTGATGGTCAGTATCTGGGTGCCTCAGATTTTTGGCGCACATACAGCATGTGTAATAAGCTTATTATAAGTTGTATACTCCTGTTGAGATCTGAAATAGCTTGTGTTGACATTGATTACAAGATTTCTGATCATGTTTCTTTCTCATTTTTATTATCTATATTTTAAACAGTGCGTCATTGAATAATTAATTGTGGTAAAGTGACTCCAAATGATCAGAAGAATCAGCTTAGTGGGTTTTAAAACTGATTTCTGAAAGAACAAGTTTCATGTGCCACTCTGGTGCAGAAAAAACAAGAGATGAACTACGACGACAGGTGTATGATGCAATGTCAGAGAAGGAAAAGACTCAGGATCCAAGTTTCCCTCTGACTGGGGATGAGAGGAGTTCACCTCAGGGAACTGTAGTGGATGGAGATTCTTCTGTGGACAGTGTGGGTGAAGGATCCCTTGGAAAAGAGACTGAGACAGAAAAGAAAGCTGACTGTTCAGAAGAGCAAACTAGCGAAGTGACTGACGTGAAACCAGGGAGCGGAAATGACGAGGACAAAGAGGAAACGGAGGGTAGTAGATCTTTGGTCACAGAGCACCTTGTGGTATGTGGATGGGCACAAAGTTGATATTTAAACGGTCCACATTAACAGGTGTCCGAGCGGTGGAGGGGGGAAATGCAGGAGCAAATCAGATGCTTTCTTTGACTTGTTTATACTTCAGGAAAAACAATGAGATGTCCACATGTAACTGTTTGTTTTTTTTGTTGTTTCATCAACAGATGATGATGATGATGAGGATGATGACGATGATGACGATGAAGATGGAGAGAGAAATGGACAGGATAAGGTGAGTTCCAATATAAAACTGTGCCATAAGTGAAAATATTGAATAGATTTGCAAACCAGGTGTCTACATTTCTTTATACTGTGATGTTATGATCACAAACCTCTTCCTCAGAATTCTTCTAGTCTTTAAAAACCCCAAAGTAGTTTGTGCTATAAAACCTGTGCTGAATAGCCATGCTATTGGACACTGACACAGCTCCCTCCCTCCTTTCAGGAAGAAGAGGAAGTTGGGAATCTGCAGTTGGCATGGGAAATGCTAGAAGTGGCTAAAGTCATCTACAAAAGGTATGGCCAAAATGCACTGCTCAAAAAAAAAATTAAAGCGTTCAAAACACATCAGATCTCAATGGGGGGGAAAGGAACATGTTATCTATACTGACTTGGACTGGGTAATGTGTTAGAATGAGAGGATACCACACTGTTTGAGGGAAATGAAATTGATTAACCTACAGAGGGCTAAATTCATCTGCATTAGCTAACATTAACAAAGATTCTGAAACTGGTTAACAACCCCTGTGTATGAACATGTGTGTTTGTGTGGTTAAATGACTGGTTGGACTGCACTGACCAAGTGAGGCCAACTTCTGAACTTTTTCCCCACAGAAAGGAAAGCAAAGAGGACCAGCTGATGGCAGCTCAGGCATATCTAAAACTTGGAGAAGTCAGTGCTGAATCAGGTATGTGTTCTCTGATGCAAAAAGTGGACTGCCATCCTTCCTGTCTTCACTGTCAAGATCTCATTGCTGCTTCCCACTCCTAGGTAACTATCCCCAGGCGCTCGAAGACTTCCAGGAGTGTCTCGCCCTGCAGCTGAAACACTTGCCTCCCCATAGTCGTCTGCTGGCAGAGACCCACTACCATGTTGCTACTACACTTTGCTATATGGATGAGTACAGCCAGGCCATCCAGCACTACAACAGCTCCATAAAAGTCATTGAGACACGTCTGGGTAAGAATTCACGTCTCCCCAGAACTTTTACCTTTTTTGTGCACTTATTATATGAAAACCAAATAATTTGTAATTGAGAATGAAGTGATTGGCAGGTAGTGAGAATAGCATGGTGATAATTGAGGACAACGCTCCTCCTGAACACCAAAGCATAATTGTACCCAGCTGGGACTGTTTGTATTTACTCTTCCATATTATGGATTTCCTTGATCTGATTGTCTTTATAGCCATGCTGCAGGAGGTGATAGATGCAGCAGAAGGAGCAGATGGAGCAGCAGAGGAGAAAAATGAGCTGGAAGAGCTGAAACTGCTTTTGCCTGACATCAGGGAAAAAGTGGAAGATGCCAAGGAAAGCCAGAGAACAGCTAGTGCTGCCTCACAGGCCATCCAGCAGACACTAGTGAGTGCACAGGATTTAGTGTTCGTTGCTCTTTCATAACATCTACATCCCTTTCTATAAACTTGGGTATAGTAGTTCAGTAAACTCACAGTAATACAGGAGTGCTGCAGCCCTGAGTATTTGACTGTCCTCTTGCAGGGTGGTCCCTCAACTTCATCAGCATTCCTTTGTGAAAATGGCAGCACTTCATCGGCAGCTTTTGCAGCAACCAGTCAGGTGAGGGTAAAATGGCATAACCTAGCATGTGGTAAATAAAACAATTTGCCTTCTACCATGAGTGAATCCCACCAAACATGCAAACTTTTGCATTTCAGGTTTCAGTGAAAACTGACAGTGCCTCATCTTCCAAAGGGGTCTCGGACATCTCTCACCTTGTAAGGAAAAAGGTGAGGCTCTCAGCTGTTTTTGTCAGTGCTTGTTTGTTTTTTTTGTTTAGTGTTTTTCCTTCTCTCCCCCCCCTGCAATATTTTGATTGGCCTAAGTAGAAGCAGGAAAGTTCATTTTTTCCTTTTCACTGAGTTAATTACTGAAGGCGTAAACCTTCACAGTTGAATCCATAAAGGGTTTAATATCTTTGAGGCACTGAAGCTGGGCATGTACTGCTTGTGTCTTTGTGAGGTCTGTGTCATTGTTGGTCGTGTTTGTACATTTTCAGATTTTTCTGCAAATCGGTGGCAAGCCTGCGTTGTGGCTTCTGAACCAGAGTTGTGTGCATGTGTAGCTGGGGCTTTATGCTTGAAACTAAGCTTTGATTTGGCCTGGCTTGTGTGCATGGTTCGTCAAGTTGTGTGAATTATTTTACATTTATTTATTTTTATGACTGGTCATAGCTCACTTCAATTTCGGTTTGTGTACAGAAGCCTTCAGTCTTCTCTTCCTCCCCTTTGCCCTGGCTTTGTTTCTGCACAGAGGAAACCAGAGGAGGAGAGCCCAGTAAAGGACACTGACGCTAAACAAGCGAAACAGGAAGCCACAGTTAATGGCAGCGGTGACTCTAGTGCCAGCAACGGCAATGGAGTCCAGGAGGGGAAATCACAGGAGGCGAGTGATAGGCTTATCTATTACCTACTGATGCATTCACAGGACTCTCTGAAACGGGATTGTGCTGTGATGCTGGATAGCAGGCGTCAGTACCTGCATGTGGTTTCTGGAGGAATGAGATGACTTTTAGTTGCCTCCTTGTTAAAGCGGGATGCATGAGAGAACTTGTTGCTTCAGGTCCTCCTAAACTTAAGTTGTAGAAAAGGTGTTTTTCTTGGTCTTGGATTGATGTACATATTAGCAAGATCTGTCCACTCAGGACTGCACGGCATCAAGTATTGCTGTGCTGAAGGTAATCTTGAAAGAGTAAGACTTTCAAAGCTATGTCTATGTACATGTTTACAAAATGGAACGAGTGAATGTTCTGACATCAAGCGTTTCCATTAAGTGACTCTGACAAGCCTGCAGTTAAAAATTTGTCTACTGGCCTGAATCTTTTCATGTAATGTTAACTTCTTGCTTTTCTTTCCTCTAGTCTACCACCCAGTCTACATCTGTCGAGTTCCCGGCGTGACTGTCTTCACCTTTTTCCTGATTTCAGAAACCAGCACAGCATGCCTGTCCAGCCCCTGTCCACCTTTCAGCACTCTTGTCTCTGTAAATAATATCCATTTTCGTAGATTTGTCTGTCAAGTTTTTCTATACTTGTAGTAAAAGGAAAAAATAAAAAGAATCTGCAGATGTAATTTTGCATCACTGATTTCTTCAGTCTTTTTTTTTCAGGACACAATTGAGTAGGGCAAAAGAAGGTGGTTCTTCAGATATCTTGAGTTAGGAATGGGTTCAGATGTTGCAAGTCAAATTACTTTGGTTCCATTTAGGTGCAAGCCTAACCTTTAATGGCATTAGTAACACCTGACTTCACTTCCAATTATTTCATGTGGAAATGGCTGCTGTAAAAACTTCTATTGGCCTGGAAACAGATGCTGCAAGGTGACGATGTCTAAGATGTACAGTGAGTGCATTAAAAATGAAACCCTCCATGGTTTCACTTATATTTGACATCTTTAACACCAAGAACATAGCCATGTTGACCTGCTAATCCAAAAACACACCCCTGGTCTGGTTGAAGGGTCTCTGCCATCAGTGAGGACATTTGAGCCTGTTTTGTGGGCTGTGCAGCTAAAACTACAATCATTGTAGGTTGAAAGACGGCTGTAGTGAGACAAAAGGTGTACCATCAGTACCAAATTCAAACATGAGAAATGTGTGGAATACTGTGAAATCTTTTGTTCCACTTTTGCTGAGCTGTACAGGGTTTAGAGACATGTCGGCAATTCCATGACTGTGTTTGCTGCAAAGCATCCCCCCCCCTTTTTTCTTTTAATTCTGCTCTGCGCATCCTGACCTACTGAAGCTGTAATTCATAAGTGCTGCTGCTGTAATGGTCAGGCTTTGTGGGATTACTTACTTGTTTAGCCGTGTACCTAAACCAAGAGTCTGTAACTTGAAATTACTAACTAAAGATGACTGAAAGCTTAGGATAATGGTTAAAGAAGATGCTGTGTGATGTGGTTGGTTTTTTTTTTTTTTTTTAAACAAATTGTGTACTGGCACCATCTAGTGGCCACTATGAAACCGCATGACACATGCGCAAGTGTTTAATAACGGCTCAATTAGAAATGCAGTGAAACTGTTTATATGAGCAAAGGAAACTGTCTTATTTTCAGATTTTAGACTTGCACAATTAACACTGAAAAATACTAATCTATGCAAGGTGTTGGGTTCAGTTTCCTAAGTACCCCAACAGGTGTGTGGATTTGATCTTCACACATGAATAAAACTCACGAAGAGTTGCTGTGTTAATCGTGTGTGTGTGTATATATATACACACACACACATACATACATATATAAAAATTTTTTTAGATGAACTCCAAAAGCCTGATAAATCTGTGCTCATCTAAATACCAATTGAAGTGCTCTACATTTTACAGTCAGTAGATTAAGGATGCCGTCCCAGAGTGTTGCCAAAGAAATCATGCAGCAGTTCGATAGCAACGTATAATTGTAACATTTGACACATTTTCTATCTGGGTGTGTTGGTCAAAGAGTTCCAGTAATGTCCAGCCACACGACACCACTTTGATGCCTACTTATTCATAGACGTAAAGATTTTTTGCTGCCAGCACTTGTACTGGCAGAGTGAGGGAGGGTGATGACTGGATCCTACGGGGGAGAATTTAGTCCTATGGAAATTACTTAATGTTGTCCACAAAAGTCTCAAAAGAAAATTTGGGTCACCAACCTGGTTAAGGACTGCTTGATATGACAGTATTGTTTGCAGGGGTGAGGCTGTAAGGGTTAGGAAGGGGCACTCCATAAAAAGTTATTTACTCAAGAAAAAAGTGGCATAAAATTGATAGGATTTTTTATTTTTTATTTAGTAGTCTGGCTATAGATTTCTAAAATCCCAAAGTATGTCAAAACTGTGATAAGCTTTCAATTTGTGACTTAAGGAAAACTTATATTTTTAGTTCGCATTTAAATAATTGGAAAACTGACCCAGGGTCAGACCAAAAGGGATTAAGGAGTCCAAAACACCATCCAGTAGACAGGAGAAGATTCAGTCTCAAGATCAGGGAACCACAGAGGGTAAGTTTCTGAATCATTGTCACAGACAATCACCAGTCTCATCTTGCAAACTAGCAACCTGGTGGAGGTTGTTCCTTTCAACTGAAGCTCAGTCTTTAGTCTGCTGTAGAACAAGGTCAGCTAAAACTAACCAGGAATATTTCTGTGATTAGTTTCAGCAGGTTCAGGGACTGCCACACTTCTATCAGTCTAATCATGTACCTATAGCCCTAAAATATCCCAACAGTGTGTGTGTCTTTGTCCAGTAATGTGGTTTAAAGATGATCTCGATCTGATATTTAGCAAACATAAGCATGCAAACACACTCAACAGAGATGGCATTCAGTTTGATTATGTCTGCCAAGCACTGGCACATAGTGCTAAATACTAACAAGATTGCATGAAATTTGGTCTCCATTTCAACTAACCAAGACCAGATTTTGCAGAAACATAAAAAATAAATCTTGCAAAGACTGCCCCATCTCCATAGCTATAGTTTTTCTTTCTGGCCCGCTGCATCCTGAGGATCTCCTTATCCAGTCTTTGGTTTTCTTGCTCCAAAACTAGCAGTTCCCGGCTCGGACCCTGTAGGGGAGGCTTCACCTCTGGACAGGGGGAAGATAAAAATAATGGCACTCAGGGTCAAAAGGTTGGCACAGTTTATACCGGGTGTTACAACTAATCACAGAAAAGAAATGTTGGACCAGAGTCTAATATTTATGGACTTGGAAGAAGAAATCAGTTTTCAGAGTGGAAAAATCGAGCTGAGTAAACCTCAAAGAGGCTTAACTGAGCACAGCTGTGTTGACAGAGGGTTGGACAGTGATGAGCACTACATATTTTCTTTTCGTGATCACCCTGATTCTAACTCTTCTGTCTGGCCATGGAGGTGGCAGCAGGTGGTGGTGGCTGATTCCTCTCCAGGATTTGGGAATTTGCCTGCAGATCAATCTTCTGTGCTACAATGGCTGGATCTGACCCACCTGACTGCAATGTATGCCTGCCGCAGTGCTCTGCAGCACAAGATGTAGTTTAACCTCATAAAAGGAGAACTAATTCATGTTCAGATGGGGGGAGCAAGAGAAATGGAGGAAAATACTTTATCTGGGCAGAAAGAGGACCATCCACAGGGTGTCTCTGGCTGATTGGTGGGTAAAGAGTCTTCTTGCACACTCATAAGAAAAAGAGAACAAAAGCATTGATATAAATCATCTAAATTAGATCATATAGTGCCATTTATCGAAGGTTTCCCAGGTGGAATCCACCCTACAAAAGGAAATTCAATTTAGTCTACCACAAACACACCGCAATGAGGGACTACCCAGGAATAATGAAATACATAATTGATGCTCTGACTCAGTCAGTAGTTAGAAAAAGTATGTTCACAGAATATCCCTCTTGTCTGAAAAATACTGTAGGAGCAGTGATTTCTGTTTGAATACCACATTTTATCTGTGAGTATATCACTGATCCGACCAGCAGACATTAAGTAAATTTTGTTAGCAGCTGAATTGTTGCAGATTTCATGCCAGTCCATCAGTCTGTTACTTATCATCAGTGTAAAGTAATTAAATATAGTTTGATGTTTTTACTTTTTCTTTTAGCATTTTTTTAAAGTGCATTTTTAGAGTGGAATAAGTAAGTTGCAGGAAAGGTTGATTATACTTTTTTTTTCTCCCTCAAAATAATAGCCATATGCCAGGATGTACACTGAAACTGATCTTTCTAGTTCTTCTAATTCCTCCTGTTCATACTTGAATTAGTAAACCTGTTTCTCATGTGCCTCCAACACTCTTCTCATTGGCTGCCCTTTGCAAACAGAAGGTATAAAACATGCCCTTTAATTCTGTCCTGTAACACACTTCCACTACTAGTCAGTCTGACAAACCACACATCATCTGAAAGAACAGAGCTGCCCAATTTTAATACTATATTTCATTTGTATATACCAACACTGCAGCCAATTAGGGTGGACAAGGGTAAGAGTCAGACTTTCAAATGAATTAAAACTCTGTCTGGGTCTTTGGTTGACTGATAAACTAGAGTGGAAGATGGCTGCCACTCCTCCTCCTCAGCCTGTGCTTCGAGGATTCTGACCGCATGACTCGGGGAGGAGAGAAAAATGCAGAAAGGCATCTAAGACTTCAACTCTGTTTCCTGGTCCTAACCCTGCATAGTCACTTTTTGGGTTGTTGAATACATTTGGCCGGATTTCTAGAAACGAGAGCTTCTCCATCTGAAGCGGGATGGATGCCATTTCTCCTAAGAAGTCCAGGCTTCACTTCCTGTAATCTGCAGAGATGTTGTGTGGGTTGTTGTAGTGTCTCTTTGTTCTATTTGTTGAGTATCTATCAGCAGACTCTCCGGGTGAACCCTCCAGGTGACCTTACATACGCTATTCCTTAGCATTCCTTAGCTTAGACTGCTACTTGGCTAACCCTAACCAAATCCAGATTTCATCCACTAATTCACAAAATGAGAACTTGAACCTCCCAAAACGAAGTCTGTGTAAACATGTTTAGAGCCCCTCAATATGTGTAACACAAAACATAAAACTCTGTGAATACTAGAGATAATTTGTTTTTAAAGCATGGGATTTAAGGCAAAGGCTGATAGCGATGTAGCCAGTATCACATAGCCTACAATGTCTCAAACAACTTGTGATATATTTTTTTCCAGTCTCTGTACTTCTCCAACTGCTGGTCAAGAGCACATATGACGGCCAGTTGGCGTTCGTCACCATTTCCATCATCTCCTCCCGTCGCTCACTGTGACCCAGCTGACAGGCGCTCGCCTAAGAACATGTTTAGAAACAGATGGATTTATGCACAGCATTAATTCTTCGAGATCTCCAAGCAGACTGATTATTCTCATTTGTCACCATCATTAAGATGCACTCATGTCTTGTGCTATATTCATCCACAGTGACCCTTGACTCACTCTGACACCAAAAGCACATGACTTCAATTTTAAAGAGCCATAACAAGATAGAGGAAACCACAACACACTTCAAAGTGCACGTGTGCACACTGAAAGGAAAAAGGTGTGTAGTACGAGAAGGAAGAGTGCTGTAGAACACACCTTGGCATCATTGGTCCTTTTTGAACTCTTTTCTTCAGTTTGTGAAACTGAAAGTGAGAGGAGAGAAATCGCTTTGCAATTTAGCTTAAAATCTCACGTAAATATTAACTTTGCTGATTTGCCCTTGTGTGAATTCATCAGAAGCAGCTCTCTCACTGTGTCTTGACTGACATAATGATATTCCAGCATGAATATTTAATCAAAGCCCATAAAATGCCTGCAGTGCTGGGTAAAATGACACAATAAAAATGCTCTCATGCACACGAAATACTGCTGTGATGACTTTTCCCTCTGATGAGGTCTGACGGATTATCCTTTGAATCTTTTTTTATTTTTTTATTTCTTAGATGTTGATAGCTGACGATAGCTGTGGTGTAATAGGTTTGCTCGGGCTGCGGTTCAGTTTTGCCTCTTCGGTGAGGTTTTGCGGAGCAGCACCGTCCGTCTGACCGGACACTGGTTTGCCTTCTGCTCTCGATGACTTTGGCTCGGCATCAGCATTTTCCCACCTGTCGCTGTTGTTCTCTTGCTGACCTCTCAGTCACAAACACAAGCAGTGTCTCCGACAGCATCTGTTTCTGTGAATGCCACCTAAACTCATCTTTATAGAGTGGTAGAGAGATCCAACCTTAGACAAAACCTGCTGTTGTCATCCTTATCTTGAGCAGTGACATACTAGATAACTATTCAGCCTCAGCTCTCAGTTTCACAGCTATGCCTGTTAAACTGAATGCAGTCCAACCAGCCCTGCGATATCTCCGGAGCTTATACTGTTGTGCAGGAACGCATTATGATCTCAGTTTTTTTACTAAACACCAAATATATGGAATGAATGTGGTATTTTTGAATTTTTATTTAAAATGTTAAAAAGATGAACGACTATATTATCGATAGCAGTAACTGGGCTCCTTCTTTTCTCTGGTGTTCCAGAAAGTAGCTTCAGGTTGTCACAGGCTTACTGGCACCAAGTCAGGGATTCTTGTCTGTTTTGAATCCACTCGTAGCTACTTGTAGCTCTTAGTGTTTCATAAATATAGCAATTTTATATTGTAGATGAAAGGGTCAAAGTACTTTTATTTCAGCCTGATAGTGTTTTCCTGTGTGTCCTTCACTGCAAATCTGGAGTGAAATAGTTATATTGTATGCTTGCATCTGAAACAGACACTCCATCACTGTTGAACAAACACAATATCTGTATTCCGTCCATTTGAATAATCGTGAATTTTATTTTAATTGTCAGACTGGCTGATGTTTTGTCACCCTTGGGTGAGCCCTTTGAGAGGCTGACTGCATCTGTGCAGTGAAAGTCTGGCTCCACTGCATTAACAAAAAGGTCTTGACCTCCCTCAGGAACTCCAATTACTGTGCATGAATCTTATCTTAATGACTTACCAGATAATACATGGTCTTCACTACACTGAAATGTTCAGAAATGTCCTTAAGTAATCACCCAGCTCATAATTTGCAAACTGCAGTGTAGTGCACTGCTTTAAAACAAACAAACAAAACAAAACAAAAAAAAAACGGGTAATGGAAAGTCTGGGTTTTAGTGCACGGCTCTACAAGGACAGTTGCTATCAGGTCAGTTCCTTTGAGAGGAGATTTTTGCAGCTAACTTCTTCAGAGAAACTCTTCTTAAAATGTTCAGCTTTAGAGGACAAACCTCTGTCTGCCTCAGCTCAGTCATGTACGAGCTGCACACAGATTTTTTCCTCTTTCTGCCTCGGCCAAGCTCCGCTCAATTTAAAATGTACTTCAGTCTTCAGTCGGTCAGCTTGTGTCAAGCAGAGTATTAATTTTGAAGTGCTTGAGTACGGTGTGCCAGCATCCTTCTGCTTCACCACATTATCATTGTAAACATCACAATATTGCACTTTTTACTGTGTGTGTGTAACAGACAGTTTTCGTGCAGTAGTTTTAGTGCTATTGAAAGACATTTACACTGTGATATTGCTTCTTTTTATTTAAGTACAGGCTCATAGAGTTCATAGAGTGTATACACACTGATAATCACTTGGTATATCTGATTAGGTCTTATAGTGTGTTTTACTGCGTGCTTGCTCTTAACAGAGCAATCTGGTTCTTCTTTTTTGAATTGCTGCTGTCAGTAAAATTGGCACCCCTGCTGGCAACTGTGTGCGCAATAGGTTTTGTGGAAACTTATGGACTGGAATTGGTACTTGATATATGGCTTCACTAAATACTCTGTGTACTGTGTAGCTTCACACATGCATGGTAGACCTATTTAACTAAAACTACAGAGATGTACACAGCGTGTGAGATTACCGAGTCACGTCTGAGAAATGTGATCAGCCGCATGTTTGCACAGAAGCTTGGACGGATCATGTATTAAAACGGAGTATGATTAGCTGATGAAAGGATGTTAGGCAAGTGGGTTTTGTTGTAGAAGTTGTTTAGTCTCTGGAAATATTTGTTTTGTTTTTTGCTTCTAAAAGCATTTTCATGCCTTTGGAGTTGCTGTGAATTGAAAGGTGAAAATAACAGATTTTGGTGGGATTAGCACATTAAAATGGAGATTTCTGGGATTGTTTAGTCTTAAACAAATCCTAGGTGCCATAAACCCATTCATCCTGGACACAAGTGAAAGAGATTGTGCACCTTAAGTAAAGATTTAACTGAGAGATTCAGTTTCCATTAGAGATTTGGAGGCTGCTTTGAATGTTCAAGTACTTACTTATAGTGTATCTGCTTTAGTGATCGTGTGTGTGTGTGTGTGTGTGTGTGTTTCACTCCTTTATCTCATTAAAGTCTTATTTATTACTTGTGGGCTTATAAGTTTTAACCAAGTTTGTTTCCTGCCAGTTGCATTTACCCTTTCATTGGCTGTCACTGGCCATAGTGACAAGAGAAGCAGCTTTCAGGTCACATGTTTGAATGAATCTGTGCAGGAAGGGGAAGTAAACATTAGCTTACTTATTGCAAGAGTTACGTTCACTACCGGGATTTATTTAAAACTGACTGAATCATCAAAGAAGAAGTCATTAGCTTGTGTGTAAATGGCCCTTCTGATTCTATCAAGATGCACAATGTTGATGAACTTTGATGAAATTATGTGTGGAATAAAGCCCTTTTTATAAAATCTTTGATAACCAGGGTAATATTTGTCACTGAGTTCTTAGAGCTCTCTTGATATATTTAGGTGTAGATTTAGAAATCAAGAAAGTAAAGTTCATTATTTCCTCACTGGTCTTGTAGTTTGTAGAAGGATAGGAAACAACATTTAGTCAGGGAGTGCAACTGCATTGAAATTCATTTGAAGGAAGTAATATTTAGAGACTTTCTTTCAGTACAGTGGTGGGCTACTGTCAGTGAACTCATGACCTCAGTCTTCCTAAAATACTAAAGTCCAGATGACAATGTCAGAAAGGCTTCTTCCCTGCGGCCTTCAGGATGATGAACTCTGACCTTTGCTTCAGCCTTGTCACAGTGAATGAAGCATGCACATAATGTATCGTCCACGCCAAATATAGTTTTCTTTAAAATGGTGGCGCATTAACATGTTACATTCTTTTTATAAACAGAAAGAATCCACAAACAAATACACACTTATACTACATATATATGGTTTTAACATTCATATTAAACATAGCAGTTTGTCCAGTTCTAGTGTATACATTTACACAATTGCCTTTTAGCACAGGGCGAGTTTCATGCACACACTGAGTGTGTGAACATGTGTATACACCTATACAAATCTGAAATTCCTGCACCTTCAATAATATTCATTTTTTTCATAGAAGTAATAAATCCCAGCCCAGGATGTGTCCCAGTTTATCTAAGCTCAGAAAGTTTGGTGGTGAGTTAAAGTGAATGAAAAAGGACTCCTCAAACATTTAGTACTTTCCAGGGCTGCATATGCAGTTGGCTGCTCTGCTGCAACAACAGCCTCCATGATACAAAGACAGGATGCTGTGGCTGCTGAAAGCTGAAATATTCAACATGCATCCACACCTCTGACAGAGAGAGAAAGAGAGAGAGAGTTGAGGACTTGAACTCCTTTCTCTCTCCCACATCTCTCCTCCTGCTCTGCACCACAAACTCACGCATGCCAGTGTGTTGCTAGGCAACTGTAAAATAAAGCAGTGGGCTTCGAAGTCCTAGAGAGAGAGAGAGAGAGAGAGAGACACAGAGAGAGACAGGAGAGAAAGAGAGTTCACAAGTACTGCAATCCATTACTGTTTTCTTTGGCTCTGTAGATGATCCCACCAGAGCTCTCGGTACCCATCTGTAGATCTGCGAGGACTTGTGACTTCTGGTTCTCTGACGGCTGACCAATCAGGGTCGGCTAGGGGGCGGGCTCAGTGGTTCCCTAGGTTACCTGAGTGATTGACGTTCAGCCTCCTGCAGCGGAGCGCGCGGCAGTGTATCACTGATGCGCCTGCTTCCCCCCGGAGACTGTGGAGAAATCTGGGAGAGAGGAGAGAAGGAGAGAAAACAGAAGAGAAATGCTAATTATCTAAAGTCCTTCACTCTTTCCCTCCTGCTCTCTTTACTGGAAAGATGAAAGCTGGATCACTGGAAGAAGCCGGCTGAAGGGAGAGGAAAGGAAGGATTCTTCAGCGAGGGGGATTTGTTGGTAAGAGGAGCTGCATGGCACTTTTTTCTGTCTTGGCTTCAGTCACTCACCTGTCCTTGCCAGCACTGTGAAACATGGGATAGCAGGTAAATGGGGGAGGGGGGGGGTCTCTGGGTTGCGTGTTATCTATGTGTGCGTGAGACAGATTTTCTGCATCCTGCGTGGCTGTAGAAGGGGTTTGATGTTACTGTATGAAACCTACATCACATATAAAGCCTGTTTTCCAGTCTCAGGTATGCAAATGTTTTAGCTGAGTAAGAGCCACTGGTCTGGGTGAGGATATAAGAGCCAGGGTGATTCAAAAGACACTGTATATATGAGCTGTACCAGGAGTACAGTTATAGCTGAGGCCAGGAATTTAAGGCTTGTCTACTGTATCTGCATAGGAGGAGGAGTATTAATTACATAACACTTCATCTATACTCTTGAATCAGGGCTGTGCAGCACCACGCTGTCCCACTAGTCCAGAAAAACCTCACTGCTCCTTTCCTTTCTACTGTAACCTAGAAAGACACAGAGGCAGTTTCTAATGGGATAGGCTGAACTTCAAAGGCGATTTGTGATGAGTTATCTGTACTTCTTTATGCATATTTATCAGTGTACGAGCCTGTTTTCAGTCTAAAGCTGGACAGTGCTTCACTGCTGTGTGCAGGTGAATGTTTGATTCTCTTGAAACAATTAAAAGATCATAAAGAAATGACGGGTCATGCACAAGGTCTGTGTTGCTCTCAGTGCCTGGCGTCCATGCCACCAGGACTACCTAAAGCCTCCATTAGGAAGCTCAGGTCAGGCGACAGCTGGCTTCCCCGTGCCCTCAGGACTCTGCTCTGCACCATCAGGGACTCGGCTTTCTGCTCGGCTGCTCTAACGTTGCGAGTCCTCTTCCCGACCACCTGAGGACTCTTCAAAAGCTCGAACACTGTTTTGGATCAGGTGTGAAAACTTTCAGCAGCAGGAAGTCTTTAATTATTTATTTTCTTACTTTTATTTTTTTCATTATGTTGGTTAGGACTACCGAGGGTAAAGCTGTCTTGTTGTGGGCTGTTTCCCCCAAATAAAAATAACCTAAAGCTTAAATTTAGAGGCAAAAAAGCTTAATTACTGCAGTTGTCTGCAAGGTACAATTGATATTATTCAGAAACATGCACTAAGATACGCGATTCCGCATCCCTTTTACATCCCACATTATTCAATATGCAGCAAATTATTCAGTTTCTGCCTCCTCTTAAATGCTAAAACCTATTTCTCCTAATACTGCTGATATCTACATTTTGTGATCAGCATATAAAGTAGAGCTTCATATGCTGTAGCATAGATTATGCTGTAATACAGCACAAAAAAAGCCTTGACAGATTAAACAAATCTTACAGAAGTAATTAATGAATCGTAGCATTTCTGTTTAGTCCAACTGTCCTCCAACACCCATTCTTACCAACACCTGCTAAAAGCAAAGAAAGGCCTCAGCTAACCCACCACCATCTTCAGAAAATTTAAATTTAATTCTACATTTAGAAATATTTGACCTAAGTGAGGATTATACTGATTATACTGACTGGCATATGTCTCCTCCTGAATGGCAACATTTCTATTCCAACCATCTTGATGTGAAATGACTCACGCCACTCACAAATCTCCATCTTGCCTACTCACTATTGTTGCAGCCCAACGGATTTTTGAGGTTGTCGTAGGCAACCTTTAGCGATATTGTTACAGTTTGGACCTGATATTTCTTATAAAACTGTAATCTGTTATCTTTGCGACTGCAGTTCTGATATCGGTCTGCACCATGAATTCAGATCCTCACTGCAGACACAAATCTAAAGAATAAATCTACGGGCCAACGGCTCGGACGGAGGCTGCCGGCTTTCTGGTTGCCATCACCGAGGCCTAATCAGATTCTCCATAGCGTTACAGCAGCTACAGTTGGAGGTGTTTGGGTCTCTAGAGCTACTGCCTGTCTGCCTGCCTGCGTAGGAGGAAACATCTCTTCTTCACAGCTCTGTCTACTGCAGATATAAAGCCTTGCGATTCGTTTCTGCTTTTTTGCTCATTTTCAGAGCAGTGCAGGGAAGATGACAGGGGAGGATGAGACAGACCACGAGCCAAATTTCTGCCCACAAATTCACATGACAGTACATCACATTCACCTTAACCCACAGATTCACTGGGATGCCCCTCAGCTGTGGGGTTCTTCCAGCAACTCATACAGTAACATCAGTAAAGTCCTGCGATTGCAGCTTGAGCCCTGACCTGAGAACATCACCTGATCTGAGCTGAAATCAGTCATGTTTTAGCACGCCTGTTACATCACAGGATGACAATGTGTCACTGGCTGTGTGTAAGTGGCAACAGGAGGTGCAAAACTCTAATTAATGTCAAACTCAGTTGTTGAGATATAAAGGACTAGCTTTTTTGAAACAGAATAAGTCTGAAAGTTAAACTAGCTTTGCATTCACATCACATTGCAAAGCCGAAAATGAGCATGATTCATGTAGACGTGTGTATCCAGCCACCTGGTGCATCCGAGCCTTATAGTCACGCTTTTAGGTCTGTTTTTTGTCATGAGAAAAATATCTGCGCTGCTAAGTGCTACGCTGTGTTCTCCAGCTGTAGTTGCTACATTGTTTGGTGTGGACAGTGTACAGTTGTTGTTTTTTTCTCTACAACAGCATGCTGTGGATGAAAACAAAAGTAAAGTAAAACTCACAAAGATAATACAACTGGGCCACAGCCATGGGCAAATTGTGATTTGCCGCTCATTTTAGCAGATATTTTTATGTGGATATTAAGTCTCATCAGATATCAAATAGACAGACTGATGGATGGAATCACTGTTGGTTCCAACTTTACAATTTTAGCTTGACTGGAAATATTAAAAGATTAACAAACTGAACCAGTTAACTTGCAGAATTTGCAGAACTCACCCAACACCAGGAGCGAGGAGTCCTCCTGGTGTTGGGTGCTACTAACATGGATGTGTGCAGCGTGTGCTTTGATTCTGTGTCCAGACACAAGGTTCAGCGAAACTCAGTTTGTAAGGAAAAGTTTTTGGTTCTAGGAAGGGCATCCCTTTAAACCTGCATGAGTTATTCTGCGGTTACACTCTCTGAGCCCTATCTGCCATTTGGCCTGTTTTCGTCAACAAACCGCAAGCTCCTCTTTGTCTCTTCCGCTCCTGCCGAGCATGAAGGAGCTCTCTGACACACCGTTTAATTTCCTTATTTACACAGCTGATATCATATTGGAGAGCATTCATCTTGTGCTGCTATCAGCACTGTGTCCTTGTGAGGTTACAGGTGAATTTGAAATCAGACGGCAGGACTACAGGACTAGTATAGGTCTGTTAAAGCTACTTTGCTCCAACGCAGGCTGCTTCACTGCTGATGCTGTGTTTTAAAGATGACTGTGCGTCGCCACACATGAATATTTTCCTCCAGTAGGTTAAAATGGAGGCTGTGCTCATTATTGCCATGGTGATTCATAGTATGTGAGCATCACTCATCTGAACTTTTGGATAAACTCTGAACAGCTTTTCTGAGTTCATCGACTAAATGAAGTTAAACCTGTTATCTGGAACAGGCCCTTGTTGTTACTGTCTGTGCGTATGTATTTATATCCAGATGATTATCCTGTCTGGTTTCAAGGTCACATAGCTTTTCTAAAGGCGATTTGACCACAATGACACCCCCGTGGTCCACCCTGCGTTTTGGGATGTGCTTTTTACATCCTACGCTCGAATGGCAATGATGGGGCTGCAGCAGCACATGTTGCACGGCAACGTTTGAAACTTCAGCAGTATAATTGGTACTCTAATAGAGATTTAAATTGTACATAACCTGCTTGCCTGTGTCTGTACTGTCCGTAGGTGTTTTGCAAATTTGAACAGTTAACTATCTCGGGAAGATGTGCGCTGTTGCTCACACTCCTGCTAATTAAGACTTCCAGGGAATCTGAGAGGGATTGACACTGATTGAAAGGTTAAATTACTGACCTGTTCTTCTTGAGGTGTAGGGATTTAGGAGGTGTAGGAGATTCTGCCAATAAGTACAGGTTTATGAGGTCTTTACACACAAACATGTTACCACAGGAGACTGTACTATGAAGTTTTCACTGATACGGAGACACGGCAGTGGTTCAGTTCTCGCCAGATTACACCTGTGCACCGGAGCGGACCGGAAAAACCCTTTCTCGCTTTGCCTGACAATCATCAATATGAGAGATGTCGATTCTCTGCAGAGGGAACTGCAATTTTTAAGCAATATAATCCTAAAGCAGAGACGCTGAAGGCCTTATCCAGACACTTTAGGATGGGTAAGCTCACTTACTGGTTTGTTATCTGTTCTTATATTTGTGTTTTACCTCCTCCCCCAAGACCATTTAATGCAACCAGGGTTGAAGGTGAAGACATCTGGGGGAGGTTTTTCCACCAGTTGCTTGAATATGCAGTGCATAAGAGAAAATCATCAGTTATAATCCCTACATGCCTATCCTGAGATACTAATTCAGTCTCAGAGCCCTGGATTGTAGCACAAATTACATTATATTTGTAAAGTCCATTTATACGTTTTGAATGATTTGATATTGGTTTTTGTTCATGTGGTGCCAGCACCAAGTCTTTCCACATGAAAACATTTGCAGCTACTTTCTGAAAACCTGGGGTGACAAGTACCCACCACTGTGTGACCTCTCAGAAAGGCCAGATCGCGGGAACATATCCTGTGAAAACCTGAAATGGTTTGTTGTACAGGCAAAAATAGATTATTGCATCCCAACTGTGGTGATGCAGAGTATCATCGTTCTCACTCACAAAAGACACTTTCAAACGTATTCACGATAGGAATATGGATGTTTTCATTTCGCCGAGCTGCTTTGGCTTCAGGTCACTGTCACACTGTCATGGCTCAGTGGGTACCAGGATAGACCTATTGTTAATGTGATTAGTAACATCTGTGCTGTTGCTGCTATGACTGTTATGAAAAAGGGCCATTTGGGTAAAGAGCCTTCATCTAAAGCTGCCATCTATGTTTGAATTGGAAAAAAGGAGTTATTTAGTTTGTAAATAATGTGTATAGTTTGTAATTTCCCACTAGAATAACCTTTGAATGGCCCATACTGTGAGATAACAGCATTTTTCTGTGCCTTTGTGAAGGAGTTAAAATTTAAGGAATGATCATTTCATGGACATAATACGGCATTTAACACATGGTTTTGTTTAAGAAAGTGTTATTATTATCATTATGACTTTTTTTCTTTTCTTTTCTTTCCTTCTCTTTTATCAATCCACCCCAGCCTTCACGCTTTCTCTGCTAGAGAGATTTCTAACTTGTATTTCTAACACGTTATTTTTGGGATGTGGAACAAGTGTTTCTGTCATTCTTTATTCAGCAGGATGAGTTGAGTTTAATTTGCAAAAAAGAAAGTAAATAAACAGTTATGCATCATTTTGACTTATAGCATGACAATAATCTTGTTATTTTCAATTCTTTCGAGCACAACATCGATGCTGTGACAGCCCCAGTGGCGCTGTGAGTGTGTCCATGGAGCGAAATGTCCATCGTTACCCACTTTTTAAATGATACAGCACCAGCCCCTGTCCCTATGATGGCTGCAGCAAGATGCAAGCTAAAATAATAATTTGTAATAAACTGATGTGAGGACCAAAATCACATAATAATGCAAGACCCATCATGTTGTATTTTAAAGATGTGGAGCCCCAAATTAATATATCAAATAAACAAAAATATTATCTGGGGCCCTGTGGTGCATGTCGGGCATGCAGCCTTGTGCTTGGAACATGAGGTAGGATTGGAACTTGGAAAACAGCTTACCTTTATTTTTGGAATCCTTCAAAACATAACCGAGTGTCGTTAGATGACCCTCTCTACGTTGGAAATAAAAGCAGAGGCTCCATGATTTGAAAGTAATAAATGGAGGCTTTAGCTTTACTGACTCTGCTGCTGTACCTATTAGAGTGAGCATTTGTGCTTGTTTTCAGTTTATGAGGATAGGACAAATCAGCAAACATTCAGCGTAGGTACACAAGTCTAATCAGCCTAATAAGAAGAACTCTGTAAACCTATCAACTTAAAGTAGGCCTGGTTACAAGTGAGGCATCCTGACCTACATAAAAGGAAACAGACATACAATCCAGAAAAAGAGAAACAGTGCTAGAAAGAAGAGGGTTTTTTTTCATTTGTGAGAAAATTCAGGCTAAGTGCAGAGGAATTGCTTCCTAAGTAGTCTGGCTTCAGAAAGATTATGTGTGTATTTGCCTTTGCCTGTGCGTACAGTTACTGTATAGTTGCATCATTCTCGGCAGGATTATGAAACAGTGAGAAATGAGCAGAGAGCGGGAAGAAAGAGAGCAAGAGACAAAGGGGGGGGGACAGATGAGAGAAACAAAGCTTGTCAGGTTTCCACAATTAAAAAAAAAAAAAAAATTTTTAATTTGTCTGTCACAAGACATGAAAACAGCAGAAAGAAATGCTGGCACAATTTAAGAAGACTTGGAAAGGATGACTCATTCAAGTGATGAGCTTTCAACTGAAAAACATGTAAGCATGGTAATCTGTGATCAGCAAACAGAAGCCAATGATCAATGCGCCTGATCGGCGTGCATCTTCAGATAGCCAGCATCTGTCAGATGTCACCATTGCCTAGATTAAGGAATCAATACGATCATATGATAGACAATGTGTTTAATAACAGCGACAGTCTCATGGCTGCGAAAACCATGCTGGCCTACAGTCATCCCTTAGGCTCTCACAGATTCTTTTTCTCACTCTCTTTTGAGAGCATTTTTACTTGCGTGTGTCCTCTGCTATATTGAGACCAATTGCTGCTATTATATCTGCACCAGTCTCCTCGAGAAAATGTGTTATCCACAGCCAAAGTGGCTCTGTATGACAGTCCTACGTTTTGGCAAATTACCTGGTCTGGTTAACATTCACAGGTGCAGGGAGGACTTTTTATTTCCACGCTTGTTATAACACAGTGTATCTCCCCCCTGACCAGAGTCGGAAGATAATAGCAGGAACCCACGGTGTGCAAGCCAAGGAGCCCCAGATGGAAATTCAATTAAACTAAAATGCAAAGAAATGAGGGAGGCACCATGGTACAGCGATTAACACAGAAGGTTCTGGGTTCACACTGTCTGTATGGATTTGCAGGTTCTCAGTGAGCCTGTGAGAGTTTTCCTTCCTCTCTGGCTTCCTCCCACACTTCAAAGACTGGCTTGTTAATAGGTTAATTGTTGATTCTGAACTGACTTTAGGCGTGGACCTTCCCAGGACGTGCCCCGACTCTTGCCCTTTGGGATAGGCTTCACCCCAAGCCCCACACAACCCACAGTATTAGCATATTTAGACTTGTTTACACAATATTCCTTTTTAACAGTATAACCGATATATAATTTTAAGACCAGTACCAATATTGGGGGATTTAAAAATCCGATGTATCAGTCGATTTTTGTTTCATTCAGACACGCGAATCATAAATGGATTTCCCTAACATTTTTTATGTTTAGTTATATGCACTTATTTATGTTTTACTACCACAACAAATCATGGATTATTCATTTGCCGGACTCTGCTTGGATCAGCTGGTTGCTGTTATGGTTGTTTGTGGCATTCCAAAAAGAGAAGTTGCAGAGTGCCCTCTGGTGGGCAAACTAAGAAACACTCCTAACATGGTTGAAGGGTGTTTCTTCCATCTCTCCTTTTTTAATTTTCATTTTTCAGTCGTTATAAATGCTGATACTGATATATCGGCAAACAGCTAATATCGGTTGATCTATTGTCTGGGCTCCACGTTAATAATGTACAGTTTATTATTGTCCTCTCTTTTTTATAACACCCTCTTTAAAACTGTATGCTGTAGATTCAATTCAATTCAATTCATTTTTATTTATATAGTAACAATTCACAACAAACAGTCGCCTCAAGGCGCTTTATATCGTAAGGTAAAGACCCTACAATAATTACCCCTCCCATTCAGAAGGCTCAGATCCCTTTCATGCTCCCTACTGACACAGTGCTCACCTTGTTTCATGGACTGAACTATATGCACCGATTAATTTGCTGCATTGCGCTCCAGGGTGGACATAATACAAAGAGAATATGGGACAAAAAGCTGTTGTGTTTGCGGCCTTGCAGTTCCTTTGTTTATTGCACAAACTGTCACAACAACAAACAAAGCAGAAGTCTGCCCACAGACAGTTTTTTTTTTTTTGGTGGTTGATTAAAGAAATAAGAAGGGGGGAAACTGTTTCTACCAGACTGCTATAATAAAATTTGATATTTGAGGGTGCCTCTCCTTTTTAGAGTGTCAAAGAGCAAAACATACAGGAATGTATTTGCAGATATAAAGTTATAAACAAGTAAAATATGAATTACCAGTACTGGTGCCAAAATTGCATCTGAATGCATTGTTCTCGTTACACTGAATTATCGCCAACAATTAAATGCTCAGTACACACAATCTAAAGTACTACTTTTGTGTACTTCAAAGCAACATCTTTTTTTCCTCTGTGATTACGATCCTTTAACTGTTTAGACAATGAAGACAACCACTCAGAGTCAATACATTTTAGATAAAGACGTGCCATCAAAATGCTTCACTGGCGATCTAAAAATATAGCTGCAGGGGTGGAAATCCACCTGATGGTATGCGTGTGCCTCTGCATCTAATATCACCTGCCAACAAAAAAAAACAAAACCCACTTACAGCGACTATAGTTTAGACACAGAATGGAGCAGCTGATCATATCTTTGATCGAACCTGGTAAAACAAAGCTCTGTTATGCTTCCAATGATTGTGCCAAATTATTTTTGCTTTATTTTCCATTATGATGGTTTTCTTATTCAGAACAGCATCACACAAGGGCTCTTATAGTATTAAACAGGAGGAGGCTGGGGCACAGCAGTACTGTGACATGCTGATGTGCAGCAAATATAATGATTTTCCATGGTCGCCATGGGTTTTGCATTCTGACATTAGCTACTTAGCTACTGTGATGGATGGACATTATAGGAAGTTATAGGAAAATCAAAATTTTGACCCAGAAAACTGACAGATCACTAAACTTCCTCTGGTAGTGGTTGAGATATTTTACTCACTGACACAAATGTCTGGACTAGATGAAAAGTCAGAGGGTTAACCACAGTCACTGTAGGAGAGATATTTGTGCCAAACCTTTCTCTCTCCTCTCCTCTCCTCTCCTCTCCTCTCCTCTCCTCTCCTCTCCTCTCCTCTCCTCCCTCTCCTCTCCTCTCCTCTCCTCTCCACAGCTCTGTAGGTTACCATAGCACCCGAGAGAGAAGAAGTCAACCCACACAGAGTCTCCTGCCTACCACTCATTCTCTTCCTCTATCTCTCTCACTCTCATCCTAGCATGCCATTGTGTCTTTCAGCTTGCTACCTCAGTCTACCTTATCTTCCTCTCTCACAGTCCTCCCTGCCTCCTGCTGTTCTCAGCATCATTGTTATTTTTGTTTGTTTGTTTGTTTGTTTGTTTGTTTTTAATACTATCCACTCTTCTCTCATGGTAAAATCTATGTTCACCTGGACGTTTGCGTGCAGGTTTGTATGCTGTAGATGCTCAGTTATGAATATGCAGATATGTTCTGCCCAACGTGACAACTCAGCTTCTCTGTCCGCCCACACGCACAGGATGCCCATGGACACATACAGATTCGCAGAGCTCCACGGGGAAGAGTGGGCTCTTACTGAGGCTCTCCAGACTCCAGAGTTGTTGGCGGTAGCAGGACAGCACAGGCCAATAGCTTGTGTGATGTCTTCTGTCATATTTTTTCATCCCGTCTCTAGTCAAGCATTGGTAGCTGCTCCTGTATGATGCCAACTTTTGTGTGAGTTGTAGTCTGAGTTTGTGTTTGCATGCAGTTGATGCTTTTGACAAAGTGAGTCATCTGGGATTATTCACAACAGCTATTGCTCAGGTAAATTGAACAATTTGGAGTTGCCAGCTTGGACAGCTATATATGCTTGTAAAGGTGTGCATCAAAAATTAATCCCTAAACATAAAAGTAGCATTCAAGATATTTCAGAGTGAAGAGGAAAAAAGATGAAAGAAGGAGGGAGGCTATGAGACCAGCTTGCTCTGGCAGCCCATCAACTGGAGAATGCCATCTGCTGTCTGCTTTATTCAGTATTAACTGTATTAAATAATCCATGTGGTCTGATGATCAGGAGGATGGTCCACAGTGTTTGTGAATATGGGTGAATGTAGAATGTGGCCAATTGTGGAAACCATGAAATTGAATAAGGATCTAAATAACAGATTACGCAGGTGACAAAGAAAGCTGAGCTTTACTTGCAATTCAGCCCACAGACTGTATTTAAAAGATGGATGTTGCCATTGTAGCATCACTCACTGGCTTGTTATCACCTGAGTTGAAGCCTCCACCTTAGTTTTATGAATGTTGCCATCTTGGTTATGTGGACCCATATATAGATCAGATGTTAAGTTACCTGCTAATGCATGCAAGCTTGGTTAGCAGGTTGTAGAATCCCATATCCTACTGCAGGACATTGCACGGTCTTTGCCTCGTGATGTAAAACACCTTTGAGTTGACTGTTGTGAATTGGCACAATAGAAATAAGATTGAATAGAAGTGAATTGAATACACACAGGTACCTGCTAATTATTGCTACGTAACATACTTATAAAGTATTAAAATTTAAAACCACACCACAAATGTCTTAGATCGACTGTCGGTGCAATAATCCACATAGCAGTTATACTTTTTATATTAAAAAGGCTCCAAAAGGCACCAGGCTGTAGATGTGTTGATTTCCTATCTGGAGTTGGGGATTTTAACATGGGAATTTACCTAATCTTTAGTCTCAATGGCCATTCAGGAAACTGCAGTTTTAGCACTTCTGCGGTGGCTCAGCCCTGGAGGTTGCCACTTGGTTTCTGTTACCTTTAAAAAAAAGAAAAAAAAAAGATGTTACCTGCCTAGATTATACATGCTCATTTTATTTCATCGCATTGTGAGAGGCCACGTTGTACTTTTGCCATTGTTCAGGTAATTAACTGTTTTTCAGGACCACTTCTCCTCTGCTCACCTCTTTTTCACTCTCCACTATTGCATGCATGTCAAAAACTTTTTTGTTACTCTGTCATGTAGTTTGTGCATTTTCATGTTGCTGTTGACAGTCTTTCTGTCTTTTTTTTATGGCTTTTCTTTCCTCTCATCCCACAACTAGTACCAGCAAATAACTGCCCCTCTCAGACTCTAGTACTGCCAGAGGAGTTAATGAGGAGTTCTTCCTCCCTACTGTCGCCAAGTGCTTGCTCATATGGGATCACTGGATAAATCATTTTTCTCTCTTCTAGTACTGCAGAGGTGTTCTGTGCTATAGAAATATAACAAAACTGAGTGTGTTTAAGTTCCTTATGCTGTGACACATCCTGGGTTGACAGTTTTTGAAACATGCTATTATGCTATTACCAGTGCCATTTAGCCCTTTATGTTGTTTTTGCACGATGTGAGCCATCCTCTGCCAGAAGGATCAGTGCAGGTACATCCTGGCTCAGTTGTTAAAAGTTACATGCATGCATGTCGACATGGATGCAGTGGAGAGCTGACGCATCTTCTACATGCAGCTGAGAGGAGCATCAGCTGATCTGTATGGAAAGTCATGAATCAGTTGACACTGGCGAGAAGTTGGAGAGAGTTCATTGTCGTGAATTAAGCATGACGGAGAAGACTGTGTGTGTGTGTGTGTGTGTGTGTGTGTGTGTGTGTGTGCGTGTGTGTGTGTGTGTGTGTGTGTGTGTGTGTGTTTGCGCGCGTACGCAGTAAGCAGACAGGTTGGTTCGTCCTCACTTTGGAGAGTTAGTTTAGGGTTCAGGTTAGAATCATGTTTAGATCAGAGTTGCAGTCAGGAAATCAACGATGATTATTTAAGTTAGAGGCTACTAAAGGACTCGGGAGTGCATTATCTCAGTGAAGGTCCTCACAATGATATGCGTGTGGATGCATGTGTGTGTGTGTTTGTGTGTGTGTGTGTGTTCCTTCATATGCAGCAGGTGGAGCTCTGGTTCCAGTGTTGGATGTCACATTTACGCCTGCACCTCTCTGAGTGAACACACCAAGAGAATGCACCCTCAGTAAAATAAAATAAAATGTGGGATTTGGGTCAGTGAAGACCCATGCACTGGCTGAGTGCATGCAAAACAACACAACGTCCTAACATGTTATAAAATGATTGGATTCGTGTGTAGGAGGGAGGCACTGAGAAACTGACCTATCTCTCAATTATATATGCTTCAGCAAAACCCTCTACAGAATTACAATACCTTTTATGAGAAAACATCCTAAAAAGTGCAGCCTACTAGGTTGAAAATATCTAATGAATTTTGCCTGAAGGATTTTGAAGAACCTGCCTTATTTTTATTTTTTTTAAGCAGGAGGTGGAACTTGAGATTAAGAATCTCATTTGCAAGAGAGTCCTGAACCAACAAAAGATTATCACGGTGTGTATTTCAGTGGTGGGAGAAACTGGAGCTCCCATAGAAAACGTTGCAACTTTGCTCTTGTTCTGTGGCAATGTCAGTGTCTAGGGTCTATCCCAAACTGACTGCATGATGTTGAGATCAGGGTTCTGCGGGGAGTCCTGCCATCTGTTGCAGGACTCCTCTTTCTTTTTTGTGGCCTGTTGTCACGTTACTGAATAAATTTAGGATCCATCTTCTTACAGGACTCCAGACCCCTAAAGTGCTAAACTATTCAAACCATTAATGTTAATATGCGACAATAGGTGGATAGATCAGAGATAGATCAAACTTCATCTCCTCTCTCCATCACACTCATCTTTTCTGTGCTCTGCTCATTAGTTTCCATGGTAACGGAGTGTTGCTGAGCTGGTCGTCAGGCTGCCCACTCAGCCCGCACAGCTTTCAAACTTGCACACGAGCACACACACTTATATAGTACACAAACTCATTCACCTACAGGTACTCACATAGACCCACAGATATATACGTTAGCTCAGCTGACTCGCATCAGTGACACAGTTATAGAGAGAAACGTACACAGAGCTACATTCATGCAAGTAAGAGCAAAAATAGTAGTCAGTAATCAAATGCTTGCAGGCATGCGGGTCTCCAACCTGCACTCGGATACATATGTATTCCAATTAATGTGATCTTCAAAAGAAAAGGAATCCAAGAACACACACATGTACAAAACTTGATCTGGTATAGTGTGTATGGGGTAGCTAGCCCACTCAGAGAGCTGCAGAGACAAAGACAGAAACAGAAATACCAAAGTAGGTTAGAGCAAAGCATTCTGGGATAGCAGGATACCCCCTGGGCTTCTGCAAGAGGCTCGCTTTCTTTCTCCCTCTCGCTGCTTCTAGCTCTGACTGACTCTCTGTTCTTTCTTTTACTTTTTCTCCCACATGTTTTACTTCTTGCTCCATTTCTTCTCTTTTGCAGTCTTACTCCTCATTCATTTCTTTGTGTTTTTGCTGTTTGACATGTTTTTTGTCTTTTTTCATTAAGTTGTGCTTGAATGCATGAGTGTGGGAAGAACATATCATAATGGCATTTTAAAAAACTGATGCGTGGACTTAAATAAACATATTTTATCAAGGTCATTAAAAAAATTTCTAATAGGCTATAATAAACAATTCACATTTCTGTGGCTGTATAATAACAGATTAGTGTTCCACTTTCTACCACTACGTGGAGTCAAGACAAATACATCTTTCTCTGTGATGGAACAGAGATGCCTTTATGAGTGTTGAAACTGCTATTTTGTGACCAGGAACGTTCCATGTTCACAAAAATAAAGTTTGCTACTTTCTAATCCTGAGTTGTTCTCTAGAGTGAGCTATGCAAGATGACAGAGGATGCAGACCTGGGCCTCACTGAAGAGGTCATTCCACAAAAAAGAAGAGCTGAGCTGTCAACTGATCACCACCTGGCAGTGAGTTGGATCAGGAGGCTGGGGAGGATCCCAGAGAGGCCTGGCACACCCAAAAGTATAGTGAGTGTGAGCAGTAGTGGGAACATCTGGCAGAGTCCAGGAGACCTTCAGCTCCCTCCTCCAGAAGAGCTTCAACACTCCACACCAGATGGTGTGGAGATAAAGTGAGCTGTCAAGCTAATAAGGAATCCTTTCTAGTTTAGGCAGCTGACAGGTACCAGCAAGTGCTGATTTGGCAAGTGCTGAAGGAAAAAAAATGGGTATGGGAGGAGTTCGATGAGGCTGTGGAACAAGACTTCTGATCAGCCTCAAAGAGATTTTGGCAAACACTTTGGCAAAGACTCAGAAAGGGGAGCAGTTTTCTACTCACACTGTATGCAGTGGAGATGCAGTGCGGCTGGTCTCAGCTGGGGATATGGTCAGCACTTGAAGGAATACTTGGATTTCCTAAATACCACTGGCATGCCTTCTGTAAAAGAAGCAGAAGAGGGAAAGGGGCTCGACTTCCTCACCACTGGGCCTGAATTCTCTGTGATAGTTAAAAGCCTCTTCAGTGGTAGGGCCCTGGGGGTGGAGGAGGTAAATTCCTGAAGGCTCTGGATTTGGTGGGGCTATCCTGGCCCCCACACCTCTGCAGCAGTAGAGCTTGCTAACAGGACCCCTGGGTTATTTGTCTCACTTTTTAAGAAGGACTAGACTTTCAGGGGGATCACACTTAGCACAGAATACTGGAGAGGAGGGTCCTCCACGGACAGCCTCACGAAAACTTCAGGGGGCTCAACTTTTGCTTTGTGGACTTGGAAAGGACATGTGACCATGTCCCTTGAAGTGTCATATGGGGAGTGTCTCAGGAGTATGGCGGCCATGGGGTATTTGGTCATTTATAGAAATAATTTCTAGGGGCAGTCAAGGATCATAGGGTGTCAGAGTCAATGGGATGAGAATCCTTGTCCAAGGCCATGTATGTAAGCCAGAAAAGAAAAGGGATTGCCTAGTCACATGGGATGTTGCTTCAAGTGGAGGAGTTCAAGTATCCTGGAGCTTTGGTCATGTGTTGGGGGGAGGGGAACTGAAGCAGAAGATTGAATTAGCACAGTACCTGCAGTGATAAGAGATAGCTGAGTGTAAAGGTGAAGCTCTCGGTTTACTAGACCTAAAAAGTTCCTGCTTATGCCTATGGCCACCAGCCATAGGTAGCCAGAGGTCTGTAGTGACCAGTGGAATAAGAATAAAAGCAGTGGAAATGGGCCTTCTCTGAGCTTCTCTTCTGGGCTCACGCTACATAGAGTCAGGAGCTCAGTCTTTTGAGGTTCTCACAATAGAGCTGCATTTGATTATGAATGGATGCCTCCTAGTTGAGGCATTTCAGGCATGTACTACTAGCTCCCTGGGACCCCTGGGCAGGTCTCAGTCATAAATGCTGACTGCTGCTTGTGACAGTGTTCACTGAGGTGAATTATGGTCCCATAATCATAATGTACTGTGTATTCTGCTTGTTTCTGAGCATCTTATCTTTGAAATTCTTTTCTATATCCTTCTTAAAATGACCTGGATCTGTTATATTTGTAAAAATGATCAGGGTTGCTGATTTTTAAAGTAATTTTTGTAACTAAGGAAACAGGTTTGGACACGCTCATGGTTTCCAGTGATTTTTAGAGTGGAACAAATGAAACTAAGACAAGAAAGATGCTTTGCCTAATTAAAGCGGAGTGATGTTTTTCATCTTTATTTTCCTCTGCCACCATTAGCATGTGTCAGTGCATATCAACATTTAGCAGCAGCTCATTAAAGGAAAAATCCCACCTGTCACTTCCCGGTAACACAGCATTCAGAAACAAAAGAAAATTTAGTTAACATTTGCACTTTAAATAATCCTGTCATAAACATTTAATCATCCATAAATTTACAGATTAAGCTCCACCCCCTGTCTCCACCCTTTCATTCATCGTCCACTTTTCTATCTGTTTTGATTAGCATATTGCATGAAAAAAAATGATGA